>PRKT01000011.1:4196203-4208189 GCA_003671525.1 Saccostrea glomerata | reverse complement strand
GCGGGGGGTATGTGAGCTTGCTCACTTTTCTTTCATTTGATTTGTTTAAGTCAAGATTCAATCATTTTGCACCACCTGGACCTTAAAACGTAGGCGGACCTTTTCCTATACGGGCCGGACCTTTTCTTATAAAAGGCGGACCAAATGTATATGACTGTATTAGGTCCGGACGGACCAAATACGTATAAGCGACACCGGTCTGAAAATCCATATCACGTATGGGACGGGCGGGCAGAAAATTCATATCAAACCGGAAGTAACATTTGTATTAAGTTTAAAAGTAAATTTACTTGATTTTATTTAAATAATCATGTAAAATAATTCTTTAGGCCTAATGACATTGGTGGTCTTGTTTTTATTAGGTACCTAAAATCGGCTCCATTAGATTTTCAACGAAAGGACATAAATAGGCACACAACATACTTCAATGACCATATGTGTACCATTTTTAAATATACAATGTATGATAAATAGAATGCTACATACTAATATCCATATCATATGTTATATCAGCCCTCGGTCTGATCTGGGCCACTCGAGCTGATATCACATATAGTATGGATTTTAGTATGTAATATTCTCTGTAGAATTCACAGGAAAATAATGGAATGAAAATTTTCTGCCAAATGTACACATCTACATTCTTTGTGCTAAATATTCTGTGGAGCGGTTTCAGAGAGTGGAGCTGACCGAACACACAAACAAGAACAGAATTCGAACTGACTGATGACTGACTAACGAGTCAAAAACATTATACTCTTTCGCAACAAGTTGTGTTGGGTACAATTAAGTAATCTCAAGTGTACTAGGTGTTAAACTACAATTATTCAATAAAATCGACTGATAAACTAAGACTAAATATAATTAAAATTTTAATAATATCCATAGGCCAAGCCTCACGTTCTATGTTGCGTTAGTCATATTTCTAATTTGGTAAACAAATATTATGCAACATTACAACTATGAAAATAAATGTAGTATAGCCAGATCTTTAAAAAAATGTTTAATTGCTCTCTCCCGACCGACTGACTCAACTTTTTTTCAACATTCCAGGACACGATTATAAATAATAATAATAGTAATTGAAAGCCTCTTAAGAGTGCATGCATGAATTCGAGTCGTGAATAAAGAAGCGCTCATGAATAACAAACTTAACTTTTGAAGAATGGTACATTAATTGAAGCAAAAAACGAACCGGAATTGCATACATAAATAAATACAATGGAAGAAATCAGTATGTTCTCAATTGGGATAAAAAACAAAAAATCTTGTATACCTTAATTTTCTGTTTTTCTGCGAAGTGATCTATAAATGTAGTTCCAGGTGAAATAAAAATGTGAACTAACGTTAAAAGTTTATTCAAAGGGTCATTAAAAATTAAAATTCCATTATATTCTAACAGTTCTATGGAGCCTTTGAATGTTTAATCTGTATAAAAACTGCTTCAGAGACAGGTTGAGGAAAGAAGACCCCAAACCCAAAGGACGTTATAATGGCGGTATGTTTATGGTTAAAGATGACATTGAAATAACTTTTAAGTAGAAATGATGTTAAACATTTCATTTTCCCATCCACAGTTAAACTAGACTGTGAATAGTAAGTTAAGCTGCAAGGCTTTATTTGTACTTGGCTAGAAATTTCAACAGAAAAACATATGTGGCACAAGGAAATTACCCAAAACTGCCACAATACTTACGTAAAGTTTTATCATAAAATGAGGATTCGTACCTAAAACAAAGTTTCGTGTTTTACTTTTTTTTCTAGATACCTCAGTTGACCTTCGTAATGCGGATTACCATTTACGTGTTTTTCATTACAAATTTAGGTAAGAATATTTATATCCAACAATGACAAGATTATAACGTGTGTAAATCTTTATATTCCTGTTTTTACAATATTACATGCGAAAAATTAGTTTTTATAGTTCTTTAAAATAAAAGATAAAATTAAATTTACCAAAAAAAAAATTGTGCTTATAACCTTGAATATATCAACAACAAAATTTCAGACTAATTTAAGTATAATTAATTATTATGCTTCCTGTCAGTTTGTCTCTATATAACCCATACCCTACTATTCTCGCATAGTGGTCTAAGGATTTATATAGCGTAAGTATACTATGCCGAAATAGTGCACGGCTTTGTTTACTGAAAAAAATTCTTCCATGCACACGCCGGGAATCGTACTCACGACCATGCGATTGCCAGTCCGATGCCGTATCGATTACGCCACAGAGACGATCACTGATTGGAGGGATTTTATTACATATATAAACTTAATTCATACAATTGACACAAGGAGAAAATAGACAAATATTATTTGAAAACAGTTATATTATTCTAAGGAACCTTAGATAAATGTGTACAACAAAGTTTCAAACTAATTACATACAGATCGTTAGATGAACTGATATCATGGGGTCATTAAAACGCTTTTTTATATAGCGCTTGATTGAAGGATGTAAAAGAAAAATATCAATGAGAATCGACGTCTGCAAACAAATCAGTCTTAACTAACACAACGGAAAATAAAGATGGGTTGCTTTGGGACAGAAAATCCCGACTTATTTAGAGAAAATACTAGTAATCAAAATAACTAAGCATGCAACTAATTTTAGTATGAAGATTTTGAATCAGTTCTTGCAGGTGCGCTGTGTTAGCACCGATGTTTTCAGGAAAAAGTTAAATAGATTGCCGCATAAATAATTACAACAGTCAGCATAATAATAACAATAGTGTTGCATTATGCATATACTATGCCTAAATAGTAGGCAGGGTTTGACACATAGTGCACTCGCCTCCGGCTCGTGCACCATGTGTCAAACCCTGCCTACTATTTAGGCATAGTACATGCATAATGCAACACTATTATATAAATATTGTTTGTATTTATACATTTTATTTCGAGATAAGAATCTTAAAAGAAATCATTTATTTTCGTCTGCACCCTTTGGTTAAGACTACATGTAATTGACGTGTTTCTCTCACCTTATTGCATTAATTTTGTTCCAGAGTTTATAACATATATTTATATTACATATATTTTGCATGAAGATAGAATAGCACTTATAAAAAAAAAATTGTGAAAACTTTCCTTTTCAGGTCGGCGAGTGTTGGGTAAATCTTGTTCCGGAGATAGTTGTAATGTAGATTCGGTGTGTTTGGACTACTGTCAGCATGATGGGAAGTGTAAAGTAACAGTTTCCGGAGACACATGGACATCCGAGTGCATATGTACTGTCGGATTTACCGGAGAGACGTGCATCCAAAGTATTAACTTAATAATAGTGTTTTTAGATATAAGGCGTTAAAAAATTCATTCATTTGCTTTTCTGTAAAGGAAAAAAAATCTTTTAATCTTTCAGTTGGATTATTAGTTTTTTTCTTCAGTAGAATCCATGAGAATGTAATTTTCTCTATCTATCTTAGTGCTAATTTCTACACACGTGTTTGTACTGCCCAAGTTGACAGAAAACCGACATATATGCCATGTCGTATATTTGTTTGGTATAAATAATAAATTGGCTGAAATTGACACAGACGTATTAATGTAGGCTCACTATTGAAAATTTATACTAAATTATAATCCCTAGGTTCTGAACTTATTGTTCGCATTTACCGTTATGAAATAAAATAATACCTTTTTTAGATTTAGAGGAAATAATGCATTGCCATTGTTCTTTTCTATCATTATAGACAGATTGACAAATATATGGGAAATTAAAGTAGTCAACGACGCTACAATTTCAGTAATAGAGGGTATGGAGTATGAAAAAAGCGCTGTAACCATGATACAGGACCATTTAAAACACGACTTTGAATTAAGACTTTCCGTGGTAAGTTCGAGCATGTCTAGACGACTGGCAAAAACCCTGCGCTTTTGTATTTTAAGAACGATAACCAAAATAGTTTAAACACTTTTATACAGCTTTCCTTTTAACATTCAATGATAATATTCAAATTTTTCTAAAAAATGATTGCATGTGATTGCAGAATTTGTTACATGTAGTATTCATATCTCAATTTTTTTTTTTTAATACTAGGTTTCTCTTAATAATGTTCTGGACTTAGTTGTCACGGGTGTAGAAAAGGAAATGAAAGACAATGACGACCTTTTCCCATTTGTTGATGGTAAAACATTTTACTTCATTACTTAGTTAATGCTCGAAACTAAATTACATGTTCGGGCTTTAAAATACTGTAAACATACTATATTGACCGTGTATTCTATATAGCGATTTTGGCGGATAGCATATCAAGTATATTGCTAAGTGTCTCGTGTATTATACCTTTATATCTAGCTACATGTTGTACATTCAAATAGCGCTAAATCAAATCTATGCTTACTTGATGAAAAAAACGAATTTCCGCCTAGTATCATACGCGTCAAATATAACTCATTTACAGTATTAACCATAACTATTTTGAAAAGTTATTCTGAGGCTGAAATTGAGAAAAAAAATTATTTTAAAACAAGATGTGTTTGTAAAACACTGATGTCCCTGTAATGGCAACGTAGCAAAGTTTAATTTTCTTAAATGCAAATTTAATATATTGGTACTTAAAGTAGGGTATTCTCACTGAAAATACAATTGTGAAATATGAAAGAAGGCCAAGGTTCAAGTTTTTTTTCAAAAGTACGGAAATCTTCAAGGTCAAGGTCATTGGTATCTAATGAAAGGCCTGCCACAAAAAATACATATGTAAATTATGGAAGCCCTAGCCCTAACCGTTCAGAAGTTATGACCAAGTTTTAAAAGGAGGTCAAACTCAAAGGTAAAGGTCAAAGGTCTTGCTATCAAATGAAAAGTCTTTTCACATGGATTAAATATGTAAAGTATGAAAGCAGTAGCCCTAACCCTTTAAAAGTAATTTCAAGGTTGGCTTATTAAAAGTAGGATAAACTCCAAGGTCAAGGTCAAAGTTCGTGGTTTCCAATGAAGGGTCTTTTCACAAGGATTACATAAGAGAAGTACGAGATCACTAGCTCTTAGCGTTCAAAAGTTTTGGTCAAGGTCAAAGTTTTTTCATAAGTATAAAAATCTTCAAGGTCAAAAGATGAAGGTAGATAGTATCCAATGAAAGGTCTTGCCACTTAGAATACATATGTAAAGTATGGAAGCCCTAGCCATTACCGTCTATAAGTTTTGACCAAGGTTAATGTTTTTAAAAAGAAGGTCAAACGCCAAGTCAAGGTCAAAGGGTCGAAGATCTTTCTACCAAATGAAAGGTCTTGTCAAAAGGTATAAATATGTAAAGTAGGAAAGGACTAGCCTTAAGCCTGCAAAAGTTATGGTCAAGGTTTGCTTTTTAAAATTATGTCAAACTCCAAGGTCAAAGTCAAAGGGTCAAGAATCTTGGTATCCAATGAAGGGGCTTTTCAAATGAATTATATATTTGAAGTACGAAAGCCATTACCCTTATCGTTCAAAAGTAATGGCTAAGGTTAATGTTTTTTCACAAGTACGGAAATCTCCAAGGTCAAGGTTGTTGGTATCCAATGAAAGGTCTTCCTACAAAAAATATATAATTGATGTGAATTATAAATGTCCTGGTATCTACTGTTCAAAAGATATTGCCAAAGAAAAAAGTTCTTAAAAAGGGTTGAACGTCAAGGTCAAAAGGTCAAATTTGGTAGTACCCAAAGAAAGGTCTTGCCACAAGGAATACACATGTGTAATATGAAAGTCATAGCTCCATTTAATCAAAACTTATGGGCAAGGTTAAACTTTTTGCGACAAACAGAGAGACAGACGGACGGACACGACAAAAACCATTTACCCCCGAAACTTCGTTTACGGGGGCATAAAAAACTTCTAGCTATTAGATAGAACTTCAAAAATTTGCTAGACCACCAGGTAAGAAATGGTCACTTACATTGGAATTTAAATTCTGGTCCCGAACATAACAATTATGATCATAATACTTTTTTTGCGTTTTTGCACATTAAGCAAAATGAGGCTACTTTGAACTGATTTTTCGTGTCTATTTATTCGGTCAATAACGCCGCCTCTCTTTGCGTGGTTGTGACGTCATACATAGATAAGAAAAGCCCATTTTATTCAATGTTTTGACTGGGCGAATTTTGGAAAAAGAATAATTTTTTGCAGGTATATTTTCTTTGCAAGTATTATGTTCACTGACCAAATACCTTTGTCGAGGTGCAGATTTAAAATCGCCGCATACAGTGTAACACTCTTTACGTTGATGCATTTGAAACTTTTGAAGCGATGGAATTTAAGGAAAATCAATTTTGGGCATGTAATTCTGCACATTAAAAGTTAAGACACTTTCATTTTCCCCTAAAATTCGGCTTCGAATCGGCGAGGGGGTTAAAAAGTCGTTGCATACTTGGTTTATTTATATAAAGAGGGGGTATATATTTATATCACTCTGATCAATTATATAACGGTCTATTGATAGAAATTCAGAGGCCTGTGCATTTATAAATAGTGGGGGAGGGGTGAATATGAGAGAAACTATATATAGTTCTCTGTGTATATCAACTTCCTAGCTAATAAGTTCAATTGCTTATGACCTTGACCAAATATTTAATAGTTCAATTTTAAATCCTATTTTGATTATGGACTTAAAAAAAATCATTAGATTCATTTTAACATGTACATGTACCTTAAATATTGTATATGACTTGTGAGTATACTTCGAATTTAATACAAGGTCATTCGAACAAGTTCATGGTCAGTGGCAGGAAAACAATGTATCTGACAAGCTTTATTTATAAATGAAAACTTACTGAAAGTTAGTACTTGAACATATATTGCCCATGACATTAGAAAGTGTCATGATTTAATCTATAATGACAAAAGGATGGGCATTAATGTTAAATTATTTATGTTATGTGTCATTTTTTCCTTAAAATCAGTGTGGCATTTAAAAAAATATAACTCAAAACAACAAACTTTTTTTTTTCAAATGTGCTACAAAAAGTGCCAATCTTATGATATAGATTTTCTAATAATCTTGTAGATTATGCTAACGCTCTTTCATATGTGATTACCATTCTACAAAGGAAAGGATGTGCTATAGGGCAAAGTCAAAACTGTTCTATTAGTCCTCTATTGGTACGTCTGTTTTATTTTCTTAAGATAGACTTCATACTGCTCAACACTGAGCAAAAGAGCTGAGTACAATCTTCCACCAGCTACATGTATCTTTGCGTCTGAATACGAGTAAAAAAATTCTCGATTAGAGGAAGTATTAAGCTTATTTCGACACCAATATAAGAGGAGTTTTCTTTTTTTATCCATGTTCGACAGTGAAAACTATCTATGAATGTTTGATGAACGAAAATAAATATATTAATTTTGATTTAAAAAAAACAAACAAACAAAAAACAATATTTTGTGCGCCCTTTCATATTTTGTCAGTTAAAATTTAAGCAAAATACTACGCTTAAGAGGGCGAATGTAAATGATTTAGCAAACAAGTTCAACCGAAATCATAAGTTTTCATGTTCATTAGAATCCATTAATAATCAAATATTCATATACGTTATCATTATATAAAGTTCCTTTTCAGTTTGAAACAACTTTAAAATTAGCAGAGGATAATCTTATACGAATAACAAATCTTTGGCTTGAAACTGATGGCGGGCGTGGTCAACAGAGAACAGTTGACAAAAGGGACATTCTTTCACTGACTGTTCTTAAAGATAAAGGGAAAAATTTGCCATTTGACTTCACAACAAAGTATGGATATTTGAAGTTGCCATACTTTGAAACCTTTCAAGACAGTCTTGGAAATAAGATTGTCGCCATTAACGTATGGAAGTTCATTCATTACTTTATAACTTTTCTTTTCTCTATTCCAAATTAGCTGCATTGGTACCAATCTAACAACCATTGTATCATTAAATTGTGTTTACTTTCCTTTTTGTATAATATTAAGGGAAATATTAAATATGTACGTGAAAAAGAGAAAGGTACATTTTATCATATTTCAAATGTATTGACATGCAAGAGCCTATATATTGTTTTCTTTCTCAAAGGTACTGACATACATCAAAAGCCCCTATAACTACGTGAATAACACACAAGCCACATCTTCAGCTATAGTTAAACCGGTCGTTACCGACAAGAAAGGCAAACGTCTGAACCTAGATGATTTGGATGATCCCGTTGATATGGCTGTTGACGTGTCACAGGTTTTTTTTCTTCAAAATCACGTTACTGAAAAAATCTTAAATCTTCAAATTATTGGTTAAACCAATATTTAATTCAGCTTTCTATTTACTGACTACTACTGGATTTTTCATGGCGCTCGATTTTTTTTTATTAAACATTTTTTCTAAAGTGCAACCCTCTTCCATCCATTAGATTTATACTGCTACACACACATGGATGGAACCAGAAATTCTTGAAGATGGATCGTCTATGGCAGTAGCATTTGTGAATGAGACAAACGAAGCATTTTCTGTAGAGTTTAAAATCAAATCGTTCCTGGAGTGTCAACTGAATGGTTTATTTGGATATACCGGGTTACCAACTTTTCTAAGGAGAAATATTGCAGTAAAAACCAAAGGCGTAAGAAAAGTATTACAGAAAGTGCCAGATGATCTGCCCGTCTCTTTCTCAGACTCCATACTTCAAATAACAGTTAAAAATACAAAATATCCAACAGATGGCTTCTTGGATCCTTTAGTGTTGACATTAAGTTGTCAAGGTAACTTTTAATTAGTTTTCTTTGTCTTCTCTTTTACTTTATGTATAGAAAATCATGCTTTGGTTTGATATATACAATGTATGTGTTATTCAATAAAGGTAAGCTGGAACAAACATGTGATTTACTTGTAATTCTTTTTCTTAAGATGATGTTGCAAGGCGAAAAAGGAGAGATTTAAGTAAGTTTCTTTTCATAAAAATTAAAACTGTATGGTTGTATCATGTAAAAAAAAACTTAATTTGCTTGAATTTAAAAACAATTGTCAAGAAATCAATATTCTATTGGGAATACAAGCACATTAACACACCCTTTCATTCAAATTTAGACACAAAAGTTTAAGCAAAAAAAGAACAAACACTTTTTTTAAAAGTAAAATTTCATAAACTAATCAACCAAGAAAAAGCTCCCGTTAATCAAACATTAGTTAAGAATTTCAAACTAATACTCAACTGTTTTTACTA
This sequence comes from Saccostrea glomerata, assembly GCA_003671525.1. Classification (NCBI taxonomy): domain Eukaryota; kingdom Metazoa; phylum Mollusca; class Bivalvia; order Ostreida; family Ostreidae; genus Saccostrea; species Saccostrea glomerata. The sequence continues at coordinate 4,199,047 of PRKT01000011.1, read as the reverse complement.
ATTATAAGCTGCCGACATGGGACATTTATATCGGGTTCAGATTTTGAGTGTGGTTAACCTTGTTGGTGTGCGTTGGAAGAAATCAACTGCATCTAAGGTATTTTTACGCTTTAACATGACGTCTTTAGTTCAAACTGTGTTCTGCATGAAAAGATTATATTAATATTTTTTTGTTTTGTAGATTGTAAAGGCAGAGGGGAACGTAGCTGTATTCAGAAGCACTTTTTTCGGAACGTTTGGGTCGGATGCTCTGCTCTCGCCACCTACCCCAATCAATTTCCAAGAAATATTCCTCAACTTTCTAGAAAAATTAGAATCCACTCCGCAAGTGCTCGCTGCTGAGGTCTTCTTGATAATTCTTTTCATTGTTATTGTTATACCGTTACGTAAAGCAGACCAAAATGACATTATGTTGGTGAGTAAATTTCTATCCAAACAACTTATTCAAGCTGTGACATCAATTTCATACCCATATCATAGGCTGCATTTCATTTCCGGAATTTTAAGTAATTATCATTTTTAGCTCACCTGAGCCGAATGCTCAAGTGAGCTTTTCTGATTGAAATTTGTCCGTTGTCTGTCGTCGTCGTCGTTGTAGTTGTTGTAGTCGTCGTTGTTGTCGTAAACTTTTCACATTTTCATCTTCTTCTCAAGAACCACTGGGCCAGGAAAGATGAAACTCATGTGGAATCATCCTCAGGTAGTGTAGATTCAAGTTTGTTCAAATCATGACCCCTGGGGGTAGTGTGGGGCTAAAATGGCCGATCAAAGTTTTACATAGGAAAATATAGGAAAAATCTTTAAAATTTTCTTCTCAAGAACCACTGGGCCAGGAAAGATGAAACTCATGTGGAATCATCCTCAGGTAGTTTAGATTCAAGTTTGTTCAAATGATGACCCCCGGAGGTAGGGTGGGGCCAAAATGGCCGATCAAAGTTTTACATAGGAATATATAGGAAAAATCTTCTTCTCAAGAACCATTGAGACTGGAAAGATGAAACTCCTGTGGAATCATCCCCAGGTAGTGTAGATTCAAGTTTGTTCAAATCATGACCCCTGGGGTAGGGTGGGGCCAAATGGCCGATTAAAATTTTACGTAGGAATATACAGGGAAATCTTTTTAAGTCTTTTTTTTTCAAATACTTCAAAGCCATGCTTAGTGATGTTTATAGGGAATCATCCTCAGGTAGTGTAGATTCTAGTTTGTTCAAATCATGACCCCCTGGGGGGTGAAAATTTAACACCCCCCCCCCCCCCCCAGTTAACTTTCAGTTCTGATCTGATATGTGCTTTTCCTAGCCAATTGCTCAGGTGAGTGATGTGGCCCCTGGGCCTTTTGATTCATTTCCGACATTTTTTAATTTTCATTTCCGACATTTTTTGTTTTCATTTCCGACATTTTTTCAGAATGTACCTTTAGTAAAAGATTTGAAGACTTTACCTATGAAAAATTTAAAGTAATTCAAATAATAAATTTGTCATTGAAATCCAATATCTGATTAAATTTTCGCACAGGTAAATTCCGGAAATAAAAACAAAATTATGTCGGAAATGAAGTTAAAAAATGTCGGAAATGCTATGCAGATTTCCGGAAATGAAATGCATCGGTATCATAAAATCGGTTTAATTGCTTGATGCAAATAATAAAAACTGTTTTTTTAATGATCAATGTATTCAATTAAATAAATATTAGACTCCCAACCCCTCTCTCTCTCTCAATCTGTACATATAGAAGTTTGACCGATTGTCGAGTTTTTGGAACAGTTTTTGAAAGCAATTTGAAAAACAAATCATTTTGAAACTTTAGCTTCGTTTTTTCTCTACCTTAGCCAAAGTATTTTAAAGAGTTAGATTTCTTAAGTACATTCAATGCAACAATTTTAATTATAGTCTTCAAATCAAAGCCCTGTAAAATGATGCATAAAACACAGTCAATTATTTGCAAGAAAATCAATCTAGAGTGAAGAAGTTTGAATTCAAATAAAAAGCATTTTTTTGATGAGGATCCTTTTGGAAATATGTATAATTTTAGCCATGACTAAAGTTGAAGTTTTGAAACAAAATCGGCTAAAGGAGTAAACTTAAAGCGTAAAATGTCGCATTTCCCGATTTCTTTACAATTAAGAAATTTTTTATTATGACCCTCAGTCCATGAACATTTTTAAAAGATTGTGCCTTTATGAATGCAGACCTATAGATAAAGGCACAAATGCATGTTTTGATTATTATTATGTTCCCCAAAAGAAATTGGGGAACATGTTGTTTTTACTCTGTTTCTTACTATTATATTTTTTCTTCTTCCTGGGAAAATTTTGTCCACGAGTGATCTTGTAAAATACACATCCGACTTAGGTGAAACCTTTTAAAGGGTAAGTAGGCATGTTATGTAGATTTCCCAATCGAAGGTCATTTTGCGCGCACGTGCTTGCAAGAGCTGCACGTGCAACACGTGAACTGACTTCTATAACGAATATAGCCGTAACTTTTTTTTTATGAAATGCTTTGAAACTCATAATATAAGAATGTATTAGTAACATAGACAAGATGACATGATCAAAGTAGCAATATCTCACGCGCATGTACGTGCGCTTGGCTCTGATTGGCTGAAACTAAAGTCTCAATATTTTTTGTTTATATAAAATCCTTTGAAATTTTAAACATAGTCAAACATTAGGGAGATCTACAACCTGATATATATAAGAATTATCATGAAAGCATGTGCATGTACATTTGCTTGCAAGAGCGTGCACGTGCAACACGAGAAATGTCCAATAATATTGATATAGACATGACTATTTAAACTTTTGTTGAAATGCTTAAGAACTCATATAATACAAGGATATA
>PRKT01000011.1:4150151-4195419 GCA_003671525.1 Saccostrea glomerata | reverse complement strand
AGTTTCAAAATGGCTACCGTTGCCATGGAAACCTGCAAAAAGCGACCAATTTTGTCCGCGAGTTTTCTCTTTACTCTAAAAAAATGTTACGTGTTGTTTTTTAAATAAGATATTAGATTAAGAAAAACTAGTAATTATTAGTAATCCGTTTAGTCAGAATAGCAAGTAAATGACTATCATGGTTAGTAATTGTAAACATAATTAGTCATAAGGATGAACTCATTTACTTTTAAAAAGATTTATAAGTATCAATAGAATTACTTAAACTATAGGAATTGCATTACTTAGTAAATGAACTACTCATTTTTGGTAAATTATTATTACTTAATTTAGAGATAATATGCTTTCTATTTACTAAATTTTATGAATTATTACTAAGTAAATGTAATTCTGAAATTAATTAAAATCTAGAATATTATTACTTAAAAGAATACTAAGTAAATGAAATACTTATCATATTTACTAAAATCGACATTATTTACTAGAAACACTGTACCGACCCTCTGATAAGAGAGATAATTTTTACAGTACAACATGTGAGTACTACTCACAGTTTTCTTTATCAGAGTTCCCTAATTGAGCCCTCTGAGTAGTTTAATAGAGGAAATCTACCTATGATTGAAGCAGTCTTACTTTCTATTTCTTTTGCCAATTTCTTTGTAATTGTTTCATTATATTTAACAATAAAACATTTGATTCCAACATCAAAAGCCTTATAAATTGAATAAGTTGTATCTTTTTAAGGACCGTTTTAAAAATGGTTTAATGTTTCAAGTACTGAATATAGCATTTTTATTAGTATGACTTTTTTTTCACATGAAGGAATATTTAGAAGATAGATAACTCCTCCTCACAGACAATTAATATGGAAGCCAATATTCTATTTTACATTTCAAGAATTCAATCCCGATAGTGATTAGACTACCATATTTAAGTAATTATTTGTACTGCAACTGCTCTGATTTCTCCTTGATTTAGTAAATAAATTATTGCTTTAAGTGAATCAATTAAATACAATTTAAACAAGATGTGTTTGTGAAGCACTGATGCCCCCGTATGGCAACATTGCAAAGGTTAAACTTTTCTTATACGCAAATTTAATATATTGGTATTTCTTGATATCTCCAAGGTCAAGGTCAAAAGGTCAAGGTTATTGGTATCTAATGAAAGGTCCTGCCACAAAAAATACCCATGTGAAATATGGAAACACTAGCCCCAACCTTTCAGAAGTTGTGTTCAAGGTTACCAATTTTGAAATGTAGGTCAAACTCCAAGTTCTAGGACAAAGGGTCAGATTTTGTGGTACCCAAAGAAAGGTCTTGTCACAAGGATATGTAAAGTATGAATGCACTAACTCTAATCCTTTTAAAGTTATAGTCAAGGTTTTCTTTTTAAAAGTGGGTCAAACTCCAAGGTCAAGGTCAAAGGGTCAAAGTTCTTGGTATCCAATGAATGGTCTTCTCACAGGAATTAGTGTACATATATGTAAATATGAAAGCACTATCCCATACCGTTCAAAAGGTATAGCCAAGGTTAAAGGTTTTTTTTCTCAAGGATAGAAATCTCCAAGGTCAAGGTCAAAAGGTCATAATTGTTGGTATCCAATGAAAGTTTTTTTCAACAAAAAATATATATGTGAAGTATAAATGTCCTGGTATTTACTGTTCAAAAGATTTGGCTAAATAAAAAGTTTGGGTTTTTTTGTGTAAAAGTGGGTCAAACTCCAAGGTCAAGGTCAAATTTGGTGATACTCAAAGAAAGGTCTTGTCACATGGAATACACATGTGAAATACGAAAGTCATAGCTCCGCTAAATCAAAAGTGATGGGCAAGGTTCAAGTTTTTGCGGATAAACAGACAAAAAGAGAGACAGTTAGACAGACAGACGGACACGACAAAAACTTTATACCCCCGAAACTTCGTTTACGTGGCATAAAGCTATTAATTATATAGTAAATAGTGGTAAAATGTAAGTAAAGACCAAGCAATGTTATAACTTATATAGTTACACAAATTTAAGTGAATAAAAATTACTAAGTAAAACTAAGTAAAACAATTCTTTAAAATACAAAAATCAAGTAAAACATTTGAATTTAGTAATTGACATATATTTCAGTAATTGATTTAAAATTTAAAGTAAAGGCTTAGTAATTATCTATTACTTATCTTTGTTGTTTCAAGTAAAAATGACTACTAAGTAAAACTTTTTTAAGAGTGTTTGGTCCTTGAACATTCGTCATGAAACTTTCTTTGTTTTAGTGACTAGTGATTGTAGTTGTGCGATTCGCATTTAAAATATTCAAATAATCAATTATTGCCAGGGAAACGAGGGGAAAGTGAAAATACTTTAACTATGATTTTTAAATCAAAATACTGAAAGGACTGATACGAATTGATGCTTGTCCAAGCTTAGCTAAGGGTATTGTTTTTAGTGATACAAAAAATGATAGTCTTGTCCGAAATTATCAATAGTTGCCATGGAAATAGGGGAACAGTTCTGGGCGATATACGCTATTGCTTGCAATAGCAGACTCTCTAATTATTCTCACGATATTTAGATATTTATTTGTCTAGACAACATGCCATAATCATCTTGCATGTGCGTGCACGTACAATGCGTTAAATGACATATAGTTAATAGCATTGTGGCCTTTATAATTCTTTGATGATATTCTTCGATACTGATCATATTTTTAAAAATGTCGTAGAGGAATTAGGCACAGAAAGGGAGTTGGGGAGCGTTTGGGGATCATCAGTAACGGTCCCCGTTACAATAAGCACTAGTTACAGTTCGGTATTGTACTGACAGGTACAAAGAAAGGTAACTGTCATTGGAATGTTTTGACAAACGTTCATTAACATGAGAGCCCCATGTCATCTTTTTTATGAAAAGGAATTTGTTCATTATACAGTGGGAGTACTTACCAGTACTTGATAATCAGCCTGATGATAAATTTCAATACTGTTTGTCAATATTTACTGCAATAAAATCATCGAGACACCTGACGTGTACAGTTTACCTGAAAATAACTGGAGAAAACGGATCAACAAGTGAAAGAATTGTTAAAACAAATTCTAGAGAGGTATTTTTAATACTAGTATTCAAATACTGAACCGTAAGATACTTGAATTTATGTTGATTCAACAGATTTGTTTTGATATAAAGTAAAGCATATCAATTATGTTCAAAATTTTGATGAAAACTCATATTCTAACCATTCTTTTCCTATATTTCTTACAATTTTCAGGACTTTCGAAGTGGCACATGTTGTAATTTTCTTTTAACAACTGAAGAACATCTGGGGAAATTGGAATCTTTAACATTGTGGCATGATAACAAGGGGAAAAGTCCTGATTGGAAATTGTCAAAAGTTGTGGTTATTGATCTATACACCAAAGAGCGGTATTTTCCATGAAAATATATTAAATGAAATCCTGAAACAAAATACATTCTAAAAATAAATCAAATCCCTTGGAATTTTGAATCTTTATTTTAGTAATCATCGACATAATCCTTCCGATTCGGACTAACATCGATTTATGTTTTTTTTTCTTACAGTTTTCTGTTTTTGTGTGGAGAATGGCTTTCCATGAAATACGACGATGTAAAAACTTTTCGAACACTTGTCCCGATAACACCGGAAATTATAAATGGCGAAATGGTTTTCACGGAACTAAGTTTACGCGGTTTCTTTGATGACCACCTTTGGATTTCACTGTCAAAACGACCAAATTATAGTAGATTTTCCAGGGTTCAAAGACTTTGGAGCTTGGTTGCCTTATTGTTTTTGTCCATGGTTGCATCTGCTATGTGGTATAACTCTGAACCCACCGAAGAGGACCAGTTAGCTAGTGGGAATGCCCAACAGTCTGTCGAATTGGGGCCTGTCAGATTTAACTTAAAGCAGATTTATGTTGGATTAATGTCTTCCTTGATCACGGTTATACCCTCTGTCATAATTATTTCATTGTTTCGTAATAGAAACTTAAAAAGTGAAAGTAAAACAACAAAGAGAGAAAACATGGAAAACAAAGAAAAGAAGAATTATCAGTGTAGACTGCCTTGGTGGACTATATTTATTGCATATTCAATTGTATTCTCTGCCATTGCTGCGGGTGCTTTCTTCACATTTCTCTATTCTCTGCAGTTCGGGTCAGAGAAGACGAATGATTGGCTATTATCATTTGTGTTTGGTACATTTGAGGGTGCGTTTATGATGGAACCACTTAAGGTATGAAATGGAAATATTAGATTACAATTATACATGTAACAGCTTAGAGTAGAAAATTAATTAAATGTTACCTGTTTTAAATAGTCTGATCATTATTCCCCGAAGGTTTGACTTATTTGATCCAATTTTTTTCACAGATGATGCTTTGATTAATAACACGCTTGTCACTTTTCGTCAGATTGTTTCATTTGACTCAAGTCAACTTTTCAGGGTACAGGGTAATCTTTAAAAGGTGATCTTTACATTTATTGTCAGTGAAGGAAAACGCCATAGAATACTAAACTTAAAAGTATGATCTTTTATACCATAAAGTTAATATATCTTATTATGACCGACAACGATTTTGAACAGAAATATGTTTATGTCAAAATTACAAGAGCAGATGTCACCCATAAAATAGGAAAATGCACAAGAACTAGGATAGAGAGCTACGAAATTTACTACAAGAATAATACTCTGACAAAAATCAATCTTTACAGAACATGTGGGTGAGCAAAAAATGCTTTTTTGACGACCATTCAAGTGAGAAAAAGTATTTTTATGTTATTTTATTTTCATTTCATTATTTTTTTAAACCTTATACTCAAAGTATGATTGAAATATACACTCTTCTGTGAAAAAAAACATTGGACAAAGAACACCTCTACATTAAAAAATTAATTAGCTTTTATGGTAACAACCCTATAAAAAATCTTATCCATTTACATGTATTCCAAGTGTGATATATCACAATCGGTAATTAAATGCCAAATATTTGTTTTAAGTGCTACAGTACCTTGCTTACCATGTTATTCTAAAAGGAAAAGACAATTACATACTAATGATTTTCTTGATTGTTCTGGTCTTAGTACCAAGAATATGACTTAAAAATATTAAATAATTTCTATATAGAGAAATTTCCACACAAAAGAGTTAAGGTCAGACGCAACGTAGTTTGAACTTTTTTGGGTTCTTCCCTGGAGTTGAAGAGTTCCACTAAATGAAGGACCTGTGTGCAATATTTTTAACGTCTATATATGGATTTGTACACCTTATCTAAAACAATTTTTGATGAAAAAAAATCTGGAATTCATGTTTTCTAATTTTTGTACATTTTTATTTGAATAATGCAAAAAAATTCAAAATTCGATATCTTTTCAAAACCCCTGGTAACGCATGCTGATTTTTTGTCTAAGAACTTGTAATGATATTATAAGTTTAAATTTAGAATATCTTCGAAAATTATCAGTAGGTAAGGTACGTTGCGTATGTCCTTAAGTTTAAGGTAACAATTTCATACCTTAAATTTACAAGTAAGAACGTTTACCTTAAGTACAACAATCGAAAAACTGAAGATGCCTTCACTATGTGCATCCCCGTCTCTGTTTGTCCATATCAGATGGAAAATTTTAAAATCTATTCTATTATCCTTGCCGAGGTTGCAAATGCATCATTTAAGAATTAAGTCAAAAGTAGAAAATAGCAGAAAAAAGTAAACAGTCGATATGCAAGAATAAAAATATTGACATCCAGTGATATGAAATCGTAATATATTTGTTTGATTTGATGACATCAATATAATGCATATGAATTTAAATAAGAATAATAAAGCAAATGCAAATTCAAACAAAACTTCCTTTTATGTATCATCAGGTATTGCTCCTTGCATCTATACTTGGATTGTGCTGCAAAAGTTCCACAGACACATTTTTGGAGTGCGCTGGAGAAACTCACGTTCATAAAGGTGTGAATTCAACATTTTCCAGCGATATTGAATAATATTATTGTTCAATTCAAATGTAGTTTAATGTTTTCTCTGGGTTTTTAGCTCACCTGAGCTGAAGGCTCAAGTGAGCTTTTCTGATCACATTTTGTCAGGCGTCCGTCTGTCTGTCTGTCTGTCCGTAAACTTTTCACATTTTCGACTTCTTCTCAAGAACCGCTGGGCCAATTTCAACCAAACTTGCCACAAAGCATCCTTTGGTAAAGGGTTCAAGTTTGTTCAAATGAAGGACCACGCCCTTTTCCAAGGGGAGATAATTATGAATTAGAGAAAAATTAATGGCATTTTTAAAAAATCTTCTTCTCAAGAACCACTGGGCCAGGAAAGATGAAACTCATGTGGAATCATTGTGAGGTAGTTTAGATTCAAGTTTGTTCAAATCATGACCCCCGGGACTAGGGTGGGGCCAAAATGGCCGACCCAAGTTTTACATAGGAATATATAGGAAAAATCATAGGGATTTATAGGGAAACCTTTTAAAATCATCTTTTCAAGTACTTCAAAGCTGATTAGTGATATTAATATGGAATCATCTTCAGGTAGTGTAGATTCTAGATTGTTTAAATCATGAACCCCAGGGGGTTAAAATTCAAGCCCCCCCCCCCAATTAAACTTTCAGTTCTGATCTGATATGTGCCTTTTCCTAGCCAATATGCTCAGGTGAGCGCTGTGGCCCCTGGGCCTCTTGTTTTACATGTTTTAACTCATGTAATTCTCTAATTGCAGTATCTTATGTTGATACAATTCAACGACAAGATTTTATCTACTATCCTTGCCCAAACGCAGAACCTGATATAGAAAAACTGAACAAACAACGGAGAGTAGTTCAGCTGGATAAAAAACTTAAAAGCTTTGGTATATCCTGGATAAAGAGTACTTTGTATATTCTACTACTCGCAATTGTGTGTGCACACAATACTATAACAGAGGCCTTCAGACAGAACGAATATATGAAAGGATCGGTCAAAGATACATTTTTGGTGAGATTACTAATTCTAAGGTAGTACACAATTGATAGGCCAAATTTTTCCTCAAATTCATTTTTTCTGAAACTTTGATATTTTGTTCTAGAATAGAAAATCTATCTTGTTATTAATGGATATTTTGAAAGAAATTTAAGCACAATTTTTTGCCCACAGAGTTCGAAATATTTCAAATCAGATCCCTGTAAGAAAATTGTGAAATCAGACATTTGACATGAAAACTATCGATTGATTTATTGACAGAATAAAATGTGTAAAATAAGGAAAAATTGAACCAGACTGGGTGATTTAATATATTTATCGACTTCTGGATTTCAAATTTCAATCTGCATACCGAGTACACCATTCCACAGAGATAGCCCTCCTGAAGGTGCATCATGATATCGTATCAGCACTAGATTCCAACTCATGTGCGGTCCTCTTGATGTTGGATTTGTCAGTGGCTTTTGACGTGACAGATCATTCTATCCTTCTTAATCGTCTTAAATTTTCCTATGGCATCTGTGGTGACGCTCTGCTTTGGATGGAATCTTACCTAATCAAAGATGTCAACGAGTCGCGGTTCATTCATCCATGTTATTTTTCTTTTGATGAATGCAAAGAAAAAAAACCATAGTGTTTAAAAAGGAAATAAATGTTATTTAATTAAATGACACAGAGCGAATATACAAGTAGTTAGGGGAGGGGCAGACTAGATTAGAAAAAATGTAAAACACAAAAATCTTTGGCATCATATTATGCAAGCTATAATTATTTTCATAAGTGTTTATTTTTGTAGCATGTTTGAATGAAGTTTCTTTAATTTTTATCAAATGCTATTTATACATTTACATGTACACATAATATAATATTATTGCCATTTTTTTTCTTTGCTTTCTTTAATGTTAAATATTTTAGGCAAACACTACAGATGACATATATGTCTGGATAGAAACTTATTTCATTCCAAACGTGTGGCCAAAGTGGTACGAAAACCAGGCTCTGCGAACTGCATACGAGCAAAGATTTATGTATGATCAATATAGTTATAGGATTTCTGATTCCATTTTGAGACAAGTCAGGTCAGGTAAGAGCTAAAACATCAGTTTTTGTGTATTCAATTGAAATGTTTAATGAAAAAAACCTGTCAAATTGTAATAAAAACTAAAGATACTATGAGCAAATAGCTTACAAAATAACTCCAATGTGAGAAAACTTAAGTTTCCTTTATTTGCATTGGACACATCAAATATATCGGATCAGAACATAAAATAGATGTAACCCAATTGGACTGTATCAAGTTTCAAGGGAAACTGAGATTTTGTTCACTGGTGCGGTGTGAGTTGTGGGCAGGAGACGGGTATTCTCAATGTTAGATAAAGAATGGGAGTGTCCTTGTTTTGCTAATTATAAGGGACACCTTAGATATCTGTCTGATCAAAATACATGTAATGGATTATGCGTACCTCAGTGTTCCGAATGTACGGAAGGACGTATTACGTTCAGAGGGACGCCCTTGTCAGCATTTACAGTATTCTTTAAAGAAAACACTTGTACTGTTCGACGCGATAACAAGTCGACGTTTTACAGCATAATTGTTTATGTATCCATCATTACAGGGAATTGTTCTACTATTGAGGAAATGACAAATGCAGTCCCACGATGTATCGAAGATTATAAGTCAGAAAATGAAGACAGCGCACTTTATTGTAAAGGTATCTTTAATTAAAAAGGATATTATCACATAATTTATTCAAATTAGGCATATGAATACTTTAAGGGGAGATAACATATATTACAACATTGAAATAGGTTTCCTTTTTTAAAGGATGGATACCACAAATATCCAGTAATGAAAATTGCTCTGATGAATATGACCCCATAGACAAAAGCTTTGTTTACCGTACAGCAGAAGAATTAAAGTCTATGGTGTATATTGGAGAATTAGCTGTCTACGGAGGTGGGGGTTACATGATAGATTTAGGACCAAAACAGTCGTTAGTGAATCAGTACATCAGTCAACTTCGTAATCTTTCGTGGATAGATGGCTATACACGAGCGGTATTCATCGAAACCAACACCTTTAACGCGAACACTAGATTGTTTACACATCTGAAAATAGCGTTTGAATTATCTGAATACGGTTCCATTTTTATGAAGACTACCGCCGAATCTTTGAATTTGTATCCTTATGTCACAAGTATGGATTATATTGTGTTGGCTTGTCAGTTCATCTTCGTGATAGTTGTAATTGTACGACTTGTGTTCTTTGCTATACATGTTTTCAAAACAAGACATACCTGCGTGGCATCTTTCTCTTCTTGGGTAACAGCAATCGACATTATAATGTGTCTTAGCGCGATAGTGTTTTATATTTTACGAATAGATTCAACAATAAAAACGGTGGATGATATCATTGAAAATAAAGGTAAGCATGGTCAAGAATAGACAATAACATATAATATTTATTAAAGCAAACACCTGTTTTAAATCGATCCATTAAAAACGTGTAATTCTATTTTCTCAGGGTCATACGTATCCTTCGAGTATGTTGAGATGTACGATTTGGTATACAAAACAGCGTTTGGATTGGTTTTCTTTTTTGGAGTTCTTGAATTTCTTCAACCGCTGACGATGAACTACCACTTCTTTATCCTGCAAAAATCCCTTTTAAGGGCCAGATATGATCTTTTCATGTCTTTATTCTTAATGACACTGGCAATAGTTTCATTTGGATCCTACCTTTATCTCTCATTGGGAAAACATGCTGACAATTTTAAGGATTTATACTCTTCTATTATTACACTTCTACGCATGTTACTTGCAATGATTGCCTTTCGTTTAAATTCCAGCTTGAACTCGACGGAAGGAAGGATCGCTACAAGCCTGTTTTTCTTTACTATATCAATAATTGGGATAAATCTGTTTATAGCAATTCTTTTCAGCCATTTTGCCGACGTCCAGGCAATGCAGAAAAAGCATATGGTAGGATTCTTCTCATATCTTTCTTGAAAGGTCAAGGTTAATACCTTTTCCCTGGACATTTAGAATAAGATATTAGTGTTGCCAATTGTGCGATCCCTACTTGTATTTCAGAAGATTGAATGTTTTCCTTTCGCATAAAATGATACTACCATATAGGACCTATAAGATGATATTACCAAATTGACATAAATAATTTAACTAAAATGGAATATTGGTTTATCCGAATTTTTTCTACTTTTCTTAATTTTTTAGGATATACATGTATTAATTATTTTTAATGCTTCCTACATTTAAAGAGGGTGTTGCAGAAACTCGCGATTATTCCCTATATATCGAGAAGGACATTTAAATACCCTTATGTCTAAATATAGATACAGCTACGTAGAGGACTAGGTTTACGGCGGGTATTTCCTGCTTGATACAGCAAAACACTTTCGTCATTTTGCACGAAAGATGTTGGAACAACAAAAAGCACAATTGCTAAAGCAGCATTTTGAAAGATATACTGTCGACATCGTGCGAAAATATTTTTCATGAAATAAAACCGCGTAATCATAATCCATAATCACACTGTTGGTGCTACATCCAAGTCATTTTTTATTTGTTTCAAATCAAGTCTTGGCTACTAACTAAGAGACCAAAATTGCAATAACTACAGTATGTAAAAAAATATATTATTTAAACAATACAGTAACTTTTTTTTCCAAGACAAAACTAAATAAAGCATTAGTTTTAAGTCACAGCATATCAAGGAAAACAATTTAATTCTGCATTTCTAATATATAGATTTGTTATTACTCGGTTAACTTCTTGAAATTTCCTCCCTCACCCCAACTCTCTTTCAAAATATATATAATTTCATTGCACTACCAATACATGTGGGAAAAAATATGCAAAAATGATCCATACCAGGAAACGAACCCATTCTCTGATTTAAGTACTAGTTGGAAGCCCACCAGCATATCCACTAGACCATTTCGGACACGATGGTTTGGCAGTGTTATTTAAAGTACACATTTTGCATTTCGTTTGGAGAACAATTTTTGCGTTTTTTCAAAAATGTGCCTCTGCCTCTTTGAAACAGAAATCGGAAATGGCAGTTTAGAAGAAAATTCATTCCTCTTTGTGTATATATCAAATTTATTTTGTTTCAAGGAGGCACTTTTTCAGAACAAAGATGATTCCCTATTAAAAAAACTGAAAATCTGATATATTTTGCCCTAAGACTAATTTTCACATCATTTAATGGCAAATTGGAAGTCAATACACACCTTCCAAATATTGTTTCTCGTTGTGCTTTATATATTGTTGCATTTGAAAAAAAAATAATATGAGTTTCTGCAACATAAAAATTCTTTTTTAATCTGCTACACATTTAGGGAAAATAACAAAAGAACTGCAACCCCCTCTTTTTTTATTCTCACATGTAGTTAAGTTGTTACATAAAGATACAAAATGATATAAAAACAATAGGTTTTGATCGTTTAATAAGATAGAAAAAAAAATACTTTTCAGGGATTTTTGGCTCAAGTCTATACTTAGACTGGAAGCTTTTAACAAGCTAATTTATACATTTCTAGTATATTTGAAAATCTTATTTATTTGATATAGTTTGAAAATGTTGTCCCTTATTATTAATTTGAATTACATTTGAAATTTTCTTCAAGTCTTTGATTGTGTAAACATTATAACTAAATCCATTGTTCTATAATAATTTTTAGAAGCAGAAAAGAAAATATTTTCATACGCCAACATTCCGCCAAATACTAGTATATAGTCCCTGTTAGTTTTCGAAAAGCAGTTTACCATTTCTATTCAAAGTTGTATCATTGTCTGAGGAAAGAAAAATATGGTCTTTTAAATCTCTTACACCTAAATATTTAAGACATGTAAGCAAGTATACTTTGAATATTTCTTGAAGTCAGAAACCAGAGAAAAATCCTACCTTAATTCGCCAGAATCTGAAAAGACAACGGATAAAAGTGAGGATGTATTTGATAATGAATTGAATCAACATGTGTGGAAGCAATTGGATCGTATCACACATATCTTTCTGGAAAGACAAGTACATGCAGGTAGGAATAAAAAAAAATTCAGGCTTGAAATTTATATAGTGTATACAGGACAATCCCCCACTTTTAACAGATGAGCAAATTTTAAACGGGGCGAATTAAAAGAATACAGTATAATTTCTTTTAAAAACTGTGACTGGGCAAAACTGTTTGCAATTTTTAAGGGGCGAAAATAACCTTTTATACAGTATTACTTAAAACCTATCAGTAAACGCATGATGTATTATTTACAATTGTTTTATGTTGTGAAAAGATTACAAGAGCATTACATAAAATTAAAGTGAATTGCGTTTATTGTCCAGTATTTATCATTCACTTCTGAAGTTGAAGGGGAAGGTCTGTACATTATGAGGGGGAGAGGGTGATTTTAAAAGTAATATTCTGACTCTCTAACTTTTTAAAAATTGAATTTATATTGAGAAAATAGAATTATAAATAATTGGGATGAGAATGAAACATCATTACAAGAATAATTTCAAGGAGGTAATTCTTGGTATTTTTGTTTTATCTCTGTTCATTTCTGTTTTTCTCATTGACTGATTAAATTGTTGATTTACACGGTATATGAAATAATTCAGAGCTTTATATATTTCAAGGTAAAGATTAACATTCCGTGACCCGTTTTCATCGTTGAAGTTTTTTTTTCTTTTGGGGCATCCGAGGAAGAAAATACTAACAAAAATAAAAACTATGCATATCAATATGAAGAAATGCTTTGGTGAAAACATGCATTTGATCAAAAGAAATAGAAAAAAGGATTGAATTTTTTTTTTTAACCAGATATATATTTTATTGAGTAAAAATCAAAGGGTACTAACTCTTCACGGACAGGACAGGGTCATAAATAAGATCAGGCCCTGCTCTATCATACTGATACTAAAACGAAAAAATTATTTCTGAATATACTGAGTATTCAGCCCATATATATTTGTAACTCATTAAATTCCATTGAATCTGAGGCTTATGTGGGTCGGATACCTTAATATTCCGTCCTTTAAAAGTCTGACTTAAAAAAAAAAAAAAAAGTCTTGTCAGTATGCATCGTAGTTATATTAACTAAATATACTTGGTTAATTTTTTTTACATTGTTATTCATTGCAA
The DNA here is from genome assembly GCA_003671525.1 of Saccostrea glomerata. Lineage (NCBI taxonomy): Eukaryota > Metazoa > Mollusca > Bivalvia > Ostreida > Ostreidae > Saccostrea > Saccostrea glomerata. Next base: position 4,182,306 of record PRKT01000011.1, on the reverse strand, counting down.
CAAAGAAAAAACCCATATTTTTTCACATAAAAGATTTTAAATTATAAATCATAAAAGATTTTAATTAAAGTTATTCAATTTTTACATTTAGAATCATTTCCTCAATCCTTTCCGGAGGATGTGCTGCAAAAGGTAACTGATTTACTCTTACATGTATGACACTATCGGCAGTACTTAAAAGTTAAATCCATTATATCATAATTTGTAGCGTATCTGAACTCGCGTATCAGTTAAGATTCTATCATATTTCCGGGAATATCTGCACTTTTCCACGTAGATTTTTGGCCATATCTTGAAAACAGAGATGAATAGTTTGTCAGCACAACTCCTCATAAACCGCTGCAAATTTCGTCAAACACTTTACAGATATTTAGGACACAAAGTGTAGATGTGCATATTACCAGGAAATTCTTTTTCCTTTGTTTTAAATTTTCCAGGAATTTTAGCACTTCGACTTTTGGGGGCGCGTGGGGTATGTGAGCTTGCTCACTTTTTCTTTCATTTAAAAAAAATGTAACTGTGGTTATTTCTTTTGCATGACATATGATAAAAGACACATCCCCGTCATAGCACCTGTAAAATCATTGAAAAGACCTTAAAATTGCTTTCAATTAAAAAAAAGGCAAAGCTGTAAAACTCAGTTTGGGTACCCATTTTAGCCAATGAAATACATTAATTTTTTTTACAACACAATTACAGTTTTTTGTTTGTTTGTTTGTTTGTTTTTTTTTTTTTTTACATTTTCATAATTATATTACTATCAAACTTCATTTTAAATTTCTGTTTACTACAACATGTACTACTAAGATAGCTTGTTCCCTGATCGACTGTCACGTTCATGAACACTGTTTAAAAATTAATATAATTTTTATTATGAGGTATGCGTCGTTATTTCCTATCATGATTGTTCTTTTTCATCATAAGTTGTACATGTATGCGTTTCATGCCATCTAAACGTGAAATAACAGCAGCTAAATTATGAAAAACCATCACGTAATCTTGCTATTAATATATTGTTCAAAACATATTTTCTTCTTTTTCTTTCCAATAATAGCTGGACATTTTAGATCAGCATATCAAGTTGAAATGCCACGATGAATATCGGTTTATGAAGGTACTTGCTTGCATGCTTTACCTCACTAAAACTCTGCGATGGAATATGAAAATGGCATTAGATGTCACTGCAGACTACAGCAAAAATACTGGAATGAAATACAAGTAAAATTATTTTTACTAATATTGCCCCTCTAACCATCATTTTAATTGTCAAGGTGGGATATTTGAATTTTTTTGGTGATTTTTTGAATATCTGTCCATCAGTCGGTGATTTTTATTAGCCGACCTGAACCGAAGTCTGAAAATATTCTGTCGGCTTTCTTCGTTTGAGTTAAGAGTTCTTCTTAAAATCCTTTGGGTAAATTTAACCGATAGAAACGTAAAATCTCTGGGTGAGGGGAATGAAAATTTGTTCAAAAGAAGGGCTGCATTATCTTTCATGACACATGATACTTTATATTAGAAATTTTCATAAACGTTAAAATTCAACAGGACTGGAAAAACGATTTGGTATTTTTTTTTTTTTTTTTTTTTAGAAAATCAGTTATCACACCTTTTTTCTACGTTACTTAAATCAATTTTTCATTGAGTTACTGTTGTCTTTTTGCAATACAAAGACTTGTGCTTTTCTGATCACTTTTGTCCTGTAGTCCGCTTGTCCGTCCGTCTGTACACTTTTCACTTTCTTCTAATTACTAATATACATATTCGCCAACCAATATTACCAGTGTTCTTTCATGGTTGTTTATAGGAAAGCCAAACTAGACTTTTAATAAAAATTTCCTATTAATACCGATAATTACTTTTCGAAAAGATTTTAGAAAAATAGTCAACGGACATGATCTTTAACTTTGTGTAATAAAGCAGAATATTTGTTTCAACTCGGGTACAGACATTTTAAAGATAAAAAGTGATGGATCGTTTTCGTGCCAGCATCCATTCGAAGGACCGATCTCCATAACCCGGAGCGGTATTCGAACAAATGTGGCCTAAGGATCCTTGCTCCCCGCATAAGAACAATGAAACTTGCATGTATGGAGATAATGAACGGTATTCAAGATCATAGTCCATAAAACAATACAAAAAAGGAGCAGAGCAAACAGGGACCTTAGAAATATCAGATGTGGGATCAGGTGTTATGAAGGAGTGAGCATCCCCTGCCGACCAGTCAATCCAGCCAGCCGTGTGCTCCTTGTCATAATCGAGAAATAACGGGAAAATCCGTCGTCAATCCAGCGTGTAAAAAATGTTATTGTATAACTGAAATTTGAGAAAGACCGATAACGTTTCTTATGAAAAGAACAAGTTTGTCGCGGCCGATTTTTGACGCTTGCGTCAATAAGTTTCTTGTATATCCTTGTATTATATGAGTTCTTAAGCATTTCAACAAAAGTTTAAATAGTCATGTCTATATCAATATTATTGGACATTTCTCGTGTTGCACGTGCACGCTCTTGCAAGCAAATGTACATGCACATGCTTTCATGATAATTCTTATATATATCAGGTTGTAGATCTCCCTAATGTTTGACTATGTTTAAAATTTCAAAGGATTTTATATAAACAAAAAATATTGAGACTTTAGTTTCAGCCAATCAGAGCCAAGCGCACGTACATGCGCGTGAGATATTGCTACTTTGATCATGTCATCTTGTCTATGTTACTAATACATTCTTATATTATGAGTTTCAAAGCATTTCATAAAAAAAAAGTTACGGCTATATTCGTTATAGAAGTCAGTTCACGTGTTGCACGTGCAGCTCTTGCAAGCACGTGCGCGCAAAATGACCTTCGATTGGGAAATCTACATAACATGCCTACTTACCCTTTAAAAGGTTTCACCTAAGTCGGATGTGTATTTTACAAGATCACTCGTGGACAAAATTTTCCCAGGAAGAAGAAAAAATATAATAGTAAGAAACAGAGTAAAAACAACATGTTCCCCAATTTCTTTTGGGGAACATAATAATAATCAAAACATGCATTTGTGCCTTTATCTATAGGTCTGCATTCATAAAGGCACAATCTTTTAAAAATGTTCATGGACTGAGGGTCATAATAAAAAATTTCTTAATTGTAAAGAAATCGGGAAATGCGACATTTTACGCTTTAAGTTTACTCCTTTAGCCGATTTTGTTTCAAAACTTCAACTTTAGTCATGGCTAAAATTATACATATTTCCAAAAGGATCCTCATCAAAAAAATGCTTTTTATTTGAATTCAAACTTCTTCACTCTAGATTGATTTTCTTGCAAATAATTGACTGTGTTTTATGCATCATTTTACAGGGCTTTGATTTGAAGACTATAATTAAAATTGTTGCATTGAATGTACTTAAGAAATCTAACTCTTTAAAATACTTTGGCTAAGGTAGAGAAAAAACGAAGCTAAAGTTTCAAAATGATTTGTTTTTCAAATTGCTTTCAAAAACTGTTCCAAAAACTCGACAATCGGTCAAACTTCTATATGTACAGATTGAGAGAGAGAGAGGGGTTGGGAGTCTAATATTTATTTAATTGAATACATTGATCATTAAAAAAACAGTTTTTATTATTTGCATCAAGCAATTAAACCGATTTTATGATACCGATGCATTTCATTTCCGGAAATCTGCATAGCATTTCCGACATTTTTTAACTTCATTTCCGACATAATTTTGTTTTTATTTCCGGAATTTACCTGTGCGAAAATTTAATCAGATATTGGATTTCAATGACAAATGTATTATTTGAATTACTTTAAATTTTTCATAGGTAAAGTCTTCAAATCTTTTACTAAAGGTACATTCTGAAAAAATGTCGGAAATGAAAACAAAAATTGTCGGAAATGAAAATTAAAAAAAATGTCGGAAATGAATCAAAAGGCCCAGGGGCCACATCACTCACCTAAGCAATTGACTAGGAAAAGCACATATCAGATCAGAACTGAAAGTTAACTGGGGGAGGGGGGTTAAATTTTTAAATGACGAAAGTGTTTTGCTGTATCAAGCAGGAAATACCCGCCGTAAACCTAGTCCTCTACGTAGCTGTATCTATATTTAGACATAAGGGTATTTAAATGTCCTTCTCGATATATAGGGAATAATCGCGAGTTTCTGCAACACCCTCTTTAAATGTAGGAAGCATTAAAAATAATTAATACATGTATATCCTAAAAAATTAAGAAAAGTAGAAAAAATTCGGATAAACCAATATTCCATTTTAGTTAAATTATTTATGTCAATTTGGTAATATCATCTTATAGGTCCTATATGGTAGTATCATTTTATGCGAAAGGAAAACATTCAATCTTCTGAAATACAAGTAGGGATCGCACAATTGGCAACACTAATATCTTATTCTAAATGTCCAGGGAAAAGGTATTAACCTTGACCTTTCAAGAAAGATATGAGAAGAATCCTACCATATGCTTTTTCTGCATTGCCTGGACGTCGGCAAAATGGCTGAAAAGAATTGCTATAAACAGATTTATCCCAATTATTGATATAGTAAAGAAAAACAGGCTTGTAGCGATCCTTCCTTCCGTCGAGTTCAAGCTGGAATTTAAACGAAAGGCAATCATTGCAAGTAACATGCGTAGAAGTGTAATAATAGAAGAGTATAAATCCTTAAAATTGTCAGCATGTTTTCCCAATGAGAGATAAAGGTAGGATCCAAATGAAACTATTGCCAGTGTCATTAAGAATAAAGACATGAAAAGATCATATCTGGCCCTTAAAAGGGATTTTTGCAGGATAAAGAAGTGGTAGTTCATCGTCAGCGGTTGAAGAAATTCAAGAACTCCAAAAAAGAAAACCAATCCAAACGCTGTTTTGTATACCAAATCGTACATCTCAACATACTCGAAGGATACGTATGACCCTGAGAAAATAGAATTACACGTTTTTAATGGATCGATTTAAAACAGGTGTTTGCTTTAATAAATATTATATGTTATTGTCTATTCTTGAACATGCTTACCTTTATTTTCAATGATATCATCCACCGTTTTTATTGTTGAATCTATTCGTAAAATATAAAACACTATCGCGCTAAGACACATTATAATGTCGATTGCTGTTACCCAAGAAGAGAAAGATGCCACGCAGGTATGTCTTGTTTTGAAAACATGTATAGCAAAGAACACAAGTCGTACAATTACAACTATCACGAAGATGAACTGACAAGCCAACACAATATAATCCATACTTGTGACATAAGGATACAAATTCAAAGATTCGGCGGTAGTCTTTATAAAAATGGAACCGTATTCAGATAATTCAAACGCTATTTTCAGATGTGTAAACAATCTAGTGTTCGCGTTAAAGGTGTTGGTTTCGATGAATACCGCTCGTGTATAGCCATCTATCCACGAAAGATTACGAAGTTGACTGATGTACTGATTCACTAACGACTGTTTTGGTCCTAAATCTATCATGTAACCCCCACCTCCGTAGACAGCTAATTCTCCAATATACACCATAGACTTTAATTCTTCTGCTGTACGGTAAACAAAGCTTTTGTCTATGGGGTCATATTCATCAGAGCAATTTTCATTACTGGATATTTGTGGTATCCATCCTTTAAAAAAGGAAACCTATTTCAATGTTGTAATATATGTTATCTCCCCTTAAAGTATTCATATGCCTAATTTGAATAAATTATGTGATAATATCCTTTTTAATTAAAGATACCTTTACAATAAAGTGCGCTGTCTTCATTTTCTGACTTATAATCTTCGATACATCGTGGGACTGCATTTGTCATTTCCTCAATAGTAGAACAATTCCCTGTAATGATGGATACATAAACAATTATGTGATGGAGGTATAATGCTGCATAAGTAAGGAAAGTTGCGATTGTAAAGTTAAAGTCATCACGTTTGTCATACAGCTTGGTTGTTAGATTACCATTAAATTAACGTACCATTAAATTAACGTTTTTTTATTCAAGTAAAATATCCTAATATGAAACACTCTGTGGTATCTTTTACCTCAAACAAACTTTTTCATCACACTATAACGCGGGAGACTCATAAAAGCACCGTTTCTATAAAAATGGAGTTATCAAGTTTTAACATTCCTGAATTTAAAAAGAAAAGTCTAAAGAAAATGATATGCACCATCCTCGGCTACTTCAGACATGTTAAGTAAAAATCTTCCAGAAGTTTCATGTCTAAAATTTTTATTATTAATGCATTGGGGTTTTATTGTCTGGAAAAAGCAATTGAAAATGTGATGTCTTCCGCGCAACTCTAAAGAAAAAAGGCGGGGGAAAATATACACGTAATCTTTATAAGCATTAAAGGATTTATAGAAAAAGATTGTATGATATAAACGCATGTTGTGTGAACAATTGAGAAAGTCCAAATTATAACTGTATCTTTTCCTTATCATAGCCTTAACGGTTGTTCAATCAGTTTAGAGCTAGCTCCCTGATCGGAAAGCCTGAGTTGGGATCTCGGCCGCGACTGATCTAATATAAATGGTAGCTACTTTTCCCTCGCTAGGAGCTCGGCATTTTAAAATGAAGGATGTGAGTCCTTCGAATGAAATCTTAAAAACCTAGGTTCCATGTCACGGCAACCATTGATACGATAAAGGTCCCTCACCATTACTGTTTAAAGTGCCGATTAAATGGTCTGAATTCTGAGTGAAAAATATTCGAATGGACGTTAAACAGTGTATACAATCGATCAATCTTCTATCCGTAGACGTTGCAAAATCTTGACAAACGTCATTATATAGTTTCTAATTCTTGGTACTTACCAAAAATTCATTTGTATTGCAGATTTTTCTGTGCCTTTTTGAAAAATCCTCGACTCACAATCTACTTCCCTGATGCCAGTCTATCTGAGGCACCCGAAATACAGTGTTCTAGTCTAGCACACCGTTGTTACCCTCTGCCTTCCGAGATAAAGGACCTCCTCGAATTTTCTAAGACCAGGATCTACGAATTAAAGATTCAAAATGATCGACCATTTCAGGTTTCTTTTTCAGTATGCTACACCAGGTTTTGCAAGAGTTAAATAAAAAATGACGCTCTTGCCTTTCCTTAATCACATTTGACTTTCTATTGTTGTTACTCAATATTGTTAAATGGAGAGTTGTTGTTTCACTTACCTGTAATGCATTTTTTTCATTTTAGATGAAAGTTAATGACATCACAAAGGTACATGTAGTATTTGTAGTACTTTGAATTTTCACAACTTCTTTTTAATTTTTCCGATTGATCAGATAAATGGCTTCCGTTCCTCAGCACAAAGGTCAGACGAAGTGTTCCTCAAACATCTGTGTCGTATATTTTTTTTTTATAATGTATGAAAAATATTCAGTCATTTAACATTCGGATTTAAGGGGGCCGACTATAGTTTCCATTTCGCAATATTTACGCATCATAGTATAATGAAGCATATTTACTGTTAAAATGCAACTTTTTTAGCTTAATTATCCCCCCGAACTGCGCATGGTTTACTTTTTCCTTAAGCGGGGGACACAAATTCTCTGAATAAGCTCGTTTCAATAACGTCATATATACACTGCGGAATTCACTTCCGGTATAGTGGCATGGAGTCAAGGATGAGCTGTCAAGGTGGAAAAAGGGCCAGCACGGCCGGTAGTCGTCAAGCAGATTGGATTTATAAACCTGAATAAATAGCACAAACACTCCGGATACTGAATTTGTTGCGAAATTTTTCTGGCCAAACCCAGATCTATTTGTTTAAGAAAAGACATGTTGCCATCCTGATGTTTATTTTAGTTGAGAATGGGAATTTTTTTTATGATAAAAACTTCAAACTCCTGTGATCTATCTATAGAACCCTGGGGATATTTAAGTACAAAATCGGTGAATATTTTTGAACGTAAATAGCAAATATAAAAATCTACTCTTCATCTCGTACATTTATCTTTTTTTTCAGCTCAGATACGCAATATAAAGCTTTAAGAAAGAAAAAAAATATGTAATAGACAGTTAAATGCCTTGATAAAGTTTAATACTTTTCGACATGATAATTGTAAGAAATAAATACACTTATTTGGCAGTAAAAAAATCAGAGTTAAAATTTACCGTATTCATCCCTTTTAAAAATGTAAATATACTATTTTAAAAATATCATTGTACTAAGAACACTGATGTTTTAGCCTTTACGTGAACTTGTGCATTTGAAAACCTGTCTCCACGTTCGTTCCACAGTTGATTGAAGTTGAAACCATCTCAATATTTTGAATTGATCCCAGCAGAAACTAAGTTCTAAAAACAATGTCTTCGACCAGTAAAGCTAAAAAGAATTTTCTGTGAAATACGTTCAAAATGCTTCTCCAAATACAGTTTTTGATTATAGTTTTACAGATTTTTTCTGATTATAGTATAATGTGGCATGCAAGTAGACTATGCTGAGATACATAATGTCTTTCTTTCTCTTCCCCGCTTGAAAAGTGAGGGATATCAATTTGGGTCTGTCCGTCCGTCCGTCTGTCCGTCATTCTGTCTGTCTGTAATGCTTTCGTTTCCACGCGATATCTACAGAACTCTTTGAGCTTACGTAATGAAATTTTGCATAGCAACTCCCTATAGACCAAAGAAGAAATCTATTGATTTTGAGGTTAAAAGGTCAAGGTAATAAATTCGCAAATTCTGTCTGTCGTAACACTTTCGTTTCCTCGCGATATCTCGAGAACCCTTTGGGCTTTTGCAATGAAATTTTACATAACAACTCCCTGTGGTCTAAGGAAGACCCCTATTGATTTTGAGGTCAAAAGCTCAAAGTTCAACGTCGTAAATTTATACATTCTGTCTGTGTGTAACACTATCCTTTCCGGGCGATATTTCAAAAGGATTTTGAGTTTTTGCAATGTTATTTTATACCAAAATTCCCTATGACCTCTCTCCTCCCTCTCATATATCCTGATACCATCACGGTCTGAATTAAAGTCTCCATCTCTCTCGCCCCGACAGACGAGAGGCGGCCTGCTATTAGGCGTGTTTTTCGGGATAACGATAGACGGAAGGATTATAGAATTGATATTTTGCTGATGATATTCTTACTCTTTGGGCCTGCAAACAACATAAAAATGGGAAATAATATGTACTAGTACGCATTCAAAAAGAAACGTGGGGTCTTCTCGGATATACAGCTGAACAGAGCAGGAATAACATAAAAATTAAACCAATACGCACAAGTTCAATGTCACTAAGTCCAAGTTTGATCAAATCATTACCCTGAAGGGTAAGTTCAAGCGAAAGGGTGGGAGTAAAGGAGGCCTTGACATTATGCGAGGACTATTGAGATTGACATGGGAGGCTTCGAGTAATTTAGATCAAGTATAGCAGATTCTTTTATCTATATCTATTACAATTTTATTTCACAATCAAATGTAAATATAATTATAAGGAATCACTGTCAAATTTGTTGGGTATTCCAGGGACATTCATTAATCACTATCAATTTTAAATTTATACTTACACTTGTATGATGTATGAAAACTAAATAAAGCCATTATTTTCAGATGGACCTGCCCGAGAGACAGATTTGTCCATTCATTCATGTATATATCACAAAGTCCACCGGTCGCCCCGTTGAAATCAGTCTGCCAATAGTTTATCAAGGTCATCTTGCTAACAGTTATCGTACTTGAATATTAATGATACCAATTTTAGCAATAAACATATAAAATGAATTTAAATAATTATTTGATAATATTTACTCTTTAGGATCGAAGAATATAGAGAATTTGATTATTATCAGGGAAGGAAACGGTGAATGGATGACCTTGAACTCTGTGTTGAAATTAGATGCTGCCGGATATACATTTGAGACTTCCATTATTAAATCAAAGTAAGTTTCTATCTCTTTAATCATGTTAATTGTGAAATTAGGAATCAAACCTTTTTTATAGTCAATGTGTAAATTCTCATCTTTTGCAGCGTTCCAACAGCATTCGGAATAAAAGAAGTTGTGTTGCCTTGGGTAAATATTTTCATCTGATTTTTTTTCGAAGCATAAATGTAATAAAAATGTATACGATCTAGGGATTGGCCATGGTAAACTAGTTAAATCAAACTGGTCAAATAAATAGTAACCAGTTACAATTTTATCTAATGGTTTTCTCCCTAGAGAACATACGGATATGTACATACTTTTAGAAAACTCTGAACAACACCCACACTTATTAAAGGGTACAAAGACCCAGTGCCATCATTCATAAAATGGATTATTAGGGGAAAAAGATTTTTAGCTGTAGAGAATTATCAATAATTCATGATCAATCATTACAAGTACTTTTCTTTAAATTATGACATTTTATCATAAATTTTATCTTTGAAAACTTTTGTGTTACCAGTTGGCTGCATTGCTTGCTTTTCAGTGGCTTTACACAAAATATATTAAGATTATAAATATCAAACTAGAGGTACTGTGAGCAATGAGCTCACTAAATGATACCCCCCGCCTCCCATAATGTCGATGTGTTGCTATATATTGTTTTACGGTAATGTGTAAAGAGGAATAACTCGTCCAATCAAATGTTATCCAGAAGCTTCTATTATGTGACGTCATAGGTAAACAAAAAATGGCAATGTCCATGTTTTGCTCTGGGAAACGTAAAATACGTTTCGAATAAAAAAGTAAAATAGGAGGTGCACAATGGCAATATGTAATAAAGATTCTGTGAAGGTTTCATTAAATTTCACTCAGTAGTTTAAGAGGAGTTGCGGATAAGAGAAAAAGCATAACAGACGGACGGACAGACAGACGGACGGACGGACGGACGGACGTACAGACGGACGGAAATCCCGATCACTATATACCCTCCCGCTTTTCAAGCGGGGGGTATAAACAAGGTATAATTAGACCGTTTTGTATTTAAAAACCATGGAGTACTCGGGATGAGATTTATTGTTTAATTCTTTGTTCCATAATTAATATATTTGAGAATGAAAAAAAGATATTTCATACGCCATCATTTCACCAAAAATATAGTCCCTGCTAGATTTCAAACTTCGTTTACTATATTTCGTATTTAAAGTTGTGAATGTGATGAGAAAAAAAAATTATCTTTTACATCCTTTAAAAACCAGAGAAGAATCCTACTTAAATGATTGATTTTTTGCTCACTGTACAGCATTGCACATTGGCTTAAAAAATCATTCATTTTTGGATTTATGACCTTTCAAAGATAAACAAGATTGCATCTTTAAAAACATACGCAAAGTTTTCTCTTTGCGTTCGGACAATGATTGTGACGATGCTTCATTAATTAATAAATTGCAATGAGTGATGTAAGAGGAGTTGCGAATGAAAAATTGGTACTCCTATGCGTAACAAACAGATGGATGGATATCCTGACCAGTATATATCCGGCCGCTTTTCAAGCTGGGTATAAAAATATGTTTCTTTGTATTTTTGGTAGGATTTATTCATCAGCATTCAACATATTGTTTACATAGTACATATATTCTCAGTTTGTCCAAGCTTAAGAAATTCCGCGAGATTAAACATTTTTCGACTTTCCGCAAAAAGATTTCACAAACAACTATAACTCTTATATGGTTGAAGTAAGGAGAAAAACGTCGCCTTGAGCTTAATTGCATTGGGGTTTCTTGTTTACAGTCTCTCATACAGTTTTTCTGCAAAAATTGATATAAAGAAACGTAAAACTAAAGGAAAGATTAAAGGAAAGATTTTTAATAGGTTAATATACATTTAATCAAATAGAAAATTGTATACCAATATTCAATATAAAATGCAACTTACTTCAAATTTAAGGCTGAAGATAGAAATATGAAAAAAAAATTTTTTTTTACCTGCAATATAGTGTAAATTGCAGTCCTCTAGCACTTTTTTTAACGATGACACGACTAATCCGCGTGGAAATAAACGACACCATTCTGCCATGATATAGAGACTTTTCTCCTGTGCGCTGATTGGTATATCGGTAATTCTGTTTAGAGTGAATTTCTTCTCCTCTGTTCTTTGCTTTTCGCTACACTCCGGTAGACAAACAATTTCATAACTGTCCGTCTCTTCATCGTTAAATATGGCAGGTATCTCTATATCCAGACTATTGGCGATATCCTTCCACTTCGCAGCAACAGAGTTATAACGAGAAACCATATTGATTGCCTTTATTAATTTTGAATCTAAAAAAAGAAATTTTTTAATTGCATATATATAAATATTCCAGGTTCGGAAATTTCTGGGAAAGAAAAGTATTGAGTAATTTTAATAATCTGGGATATTTTAATGGGGGTAAAAGTAAGGTTTAGAATTAAGATGTCATGTCCATGGAGATTGGATACATACATTGTTTCTTTATATGATAAATTTGTTTATTTTAATAAGCAATTGGAAACGAGAAAAGGCGTGAAAAGCGTTCTTGTATCATTATACTTTCGTTTTAATGATAATATAAATAAAATTAACACCATATAAATAATGATTAACTTTATTTTAGCCGGGAGGGAAGGGGGTTGTTATGCAAACGTGTAGGAAAATGTTTTAGCATAATTATGTTCAATAACTACAGATGTAGTTAACAATTATAGTAGATCGAGAAGATAAGTAAATGAATGCGTACTAGTACATATTATTTCCCATTTTTATGTTGTTTGCAGGCCCAAAGAGTAAGAATATCATCAGCAAAATATCAATTCTATAATCCTTCCTCTATCGTTATCCCGAAAAACACGCCTAATAGCAGGCCGCCTCTCGTCTGTCGGGGCGAGAGAGATGGAGACTTTAATTCAGACCGTGATGGTATCAGGTGTTGGCCAGTGAATGACATAATTATGCAAAATGTCAATTCTATAATAATTATTCTATACGCTAAGTCTTAACATTTGGCGTCACTTTATTTTTGCATATATTTGTTATAAACCATAAACAGGATAAAGTGCATAAACTATTTTGGTGGCTTTTTATGAATTATCTGTTAAATTTATGGAATAATCAGTAAACTAAAGACGGATACATATATTTTGTTTCTGTAACATCGATATCTTACACTCAGGAGAAAGGAGGCCAATAAACATCTGTAATCGTTATTGAAGAAAGTTTGTGCACATTAGATTTATACAGAAGATTTTTAAATGTTTATATAGAAGATTTTTAAATATGTTATCAAGATCTTCAATATTTTTTTTTTAATTATCTCCTCTTAAAAGGGAACCGGGTCCCCATTCGATCAAACTAAAATCCCCTTCATCTAGGGATGCTTGAAAACAAGATAGAACCCCATGATTCTGGACAACTAGTCGAAAATGTGATGAAATGTTGACAAACGGCGATGGATGGATGTGATCCGGAAAGATAATTTGAAAACGGTACTGATGGATGGCGGGCAATGCTTGCCTAAAATTTTACATTTTATGCATGGGTAACGTACACGTTCATTAAGTGAACCACTCATGTAGAGCAAGACAATGTCATACTTTTATTGAAAATGTCAACTTACCATTAAATAGAGCTCACAGTTATCATCGACACATTCTGGTGGAAATGACATACGTATTCTTTTGTCCGCCTGCATATAGATTGAACAACTTTCTTTTCTTATCTGATGTATTTCTATGTCCGGGAAATATGACAAGGTTTGTTCTTTCACAATTGTATTCCCCTGTCTTCCTGTCACAAAGCAGTGTGTTGGAAGTTTCGGAAGAACGCATGATAATTTTTCATTTCTCTAGAAAGAGTATATTGGAAAAGAAAAAAAGAAATACATTATTAATTACTATAATTCTTTAAACAAGCTAATGCCAAAATACAGCATTCAAGCTTAAGAAATATTACTTAGCATTTGGAAATATGTTTATACATTATATAAATGATGCCTATCTGTGAAGTAACAATTAAATTTCAACTTGTACGCTCCAAAACAGGCGCAAATTATAAATTTTATTTTACTGCGTGTATGACTGATTTAGGATGTCAGCTTAAACAAAATTGTTGATTGTCTTTACAATAAGAAATCTTTGACAAAAAATTTCGGTCTATTTAATTGTTTTTTATACTCAAAAAGTCCTTTATCGTCTAAAACTTTGTTATTTTTGCACTTGAGCTCGCAAGCTTGTTTTTTTCGCTTGTTCCTAAGTAAGCTACATCGAACGCCAGCTTCTGTCAAGTTTATGCGGCTTTAAACGCACAACTGACGTTTTGAGAAGTATGCGCATTATTTGCAAGAACGTAACATTTCAAAATCAAGTTTATGCGGCTTCAAACGCACAACTGACGTTTTGAGAAGTATGCGCATGATTTGCAAGCAAGTAACATTTTAAAATGTTACGCGTTGTCGACAAATTAGATCGATAAATGCGTCTAAACCAATCAGATTCTAGTATTTAACATGAAAGTATAATAAAAAAAAAAAAAGACCTACCGGTCGAAGAGCATATCTATACCACGACTGCCTATCGTCAAAACTACAGATAAGATAATCTTTAACTGTTATGAAATCGTCTTCAAACTCCACAATCGTCTTTCTCTACAAAAATAACAAAACATTCCAGGCAATCTTTCTACTTGAAAAGACATGAGTGTACATAGCTGCAAATCTTTAGCTCGCTGGTCTGAAAACATTAGGATGAACGTCTTTTAATATATTTCATCTGTAAATGGAATTCTTCTCGGAGAGCAACAGTTTTGCAGCTAAATTGTACAATATTTTGATTTTTTTTACTTGATAAAATGAATAAAAGTATAAAATAGTCCTATGAATAATCCTTTATTATGAAAGTAGTCGTAGAATGGAAGTTCACTAATATTCCTGTCAACGTTCTTCATACAGAAGTGACTGTCTTAAAAGTGATGTTTTGATAATTCAAGTGTGAATAACTGAATAGACTCAATTTATTTTATTAACATTTTAAAAGACATTGATCTTGATGTAATTGTTTTTAATAAAAACTTGTAAATGTTGCAAGAGATATAAATATTCTAAATCAAACACTGAAATACAAAATTGATTAAGACTCTTTTTGTGGCAAGATTGCAATAAGACTTCAACTGCAGGAGAAGCATTTTAAAAAAATTTAACAGAATTTTCGATTTTAATTACCATGGCAACATCATTCATCAAAATAAAAAGAAACAAGCTAATTCAGAGAATCTGTGTTTTTTTTTATTATGATTGAACATAAAAGGATCGGACAGCAGGCACTGCCTATATAAGTCCTTTACATATTTGTCTGATATTTAATTCCGAGTCTGAAATAAATCGTTTATTGTTTTATATCTCGGATATCTATGAAACGTGAATGATTTAAATTCTGTAATACAGGAGAGTCCTATCTATTTACAAGGGCTGTTCAACCAATAAAACAAAAGCTATTCGAGACAGTGCATGTAAAATGACTAGTAAAGAATTGTTGAAGAAGACTGAAGTAAGAAGCTTCATAAACGCTGCTGTTTTAACTTGGTAAGCATTCCACAGAAATATTTACAGAAATGCGTGATGTGTATGGAAATCAATGTTTGTCATATAGACAAATGAACAGGTGGATATCAAAATTCAGAAATGGTAAATTGGAGGTCAAATATAAGTCCCGTCCTGGTCGACCAAAAACAACAACATTTGATGCAATGATAGCTAAAATTCGAAAACTTGTTACTGATGATGGGAGTTGACTGTTAGACAATCAGATAAGTTAGTAGGCATATCTTTGGGGGGCAGTTTACACAGTTTTGAAGAAACATTTGGGCCTGAAAAAGTTTAGCGCGCATTGGATACCGCACGTTTTGACAAATGAACAAAAGGACCAGCGTGTAAGAATATCCAAACAGTTATTGTAAAAATTCAAAAACTGCAATGATCAACGTTTGTCAGAACTTGAAGTCTTCTAACGGGTGATGAAACCTGGATTCATTACTTTGAACCCCAAAGAAAAATTAACAACAAAATGTGGTTATCGAAAAGAGCGAAACGCCCAGGGATAGCCAAAAGATGCCAAATCACTAAGAAAGTATTATATGCTTCTTTCTTCAATAGCAAAGGTCTTGTGGCTCAGATTCCTATTAGGAAAGGTCGTTCGATAACTGGACGAGTCTAATAAGAAAAAGTGTAACACTACAAAAGGTTAAAAGGGTGTATGATAGGAAGAGACCAAAGTCTGGCATCCGTCACATCAATCTCCTTCATGACAACGCTCCAGCACACACGTCACGTAAAGTAAAAGACTTAAAGGTTAATGTTTTACCACACCCGCTTTATTCGCCTGACCTGTCTCCCTGTAACTTTTTTTCTTTTTCCAAAAAGAAAAAAAAACACCTCTCAGGAAAAAGTACAACTCTAAGAACTCTATTGGATCTGCTACATTCCAGTATATGAAGAGCATACCCTTAACTGTGTTCATGTATAAAAAGGCATTTAGAAACTGGATAAAAAGGTTGCAAACTTGTGTTTCAGTTAGAGGAGAGTATTTTGAAAGAAATCATTAAAATAAAAACATTGACAATTGTTTTTCGTTTCTTTCTGAATACCGAGGACATTATTTATTGAACAGCCCTCGTATACTATAGTATAGTAACACAACAAATATCTTTTTAATTTTAGTTAGTCTGATCTTATCGAAAATACGCCATATATGACTTTAAAGCAAAAAAAAAAGAGACTTGGCTCCTTTATTTAGGACAGATGACAAAGGGATTTTTCGAAAAACAATTTTTAAGCGTTTCAATTTTTAAATATAAATATTTATTGGAAATTGTTTTAATGGGGCCGACTATAGTTTTATTATGTGAAAACTACAATAGCGAAACTCTTCATTTTTATACCAAATATAGCTTACTTTAACTTGAGTTGGGGGGGGGGGGGGATAAGGCGGGCAAAATGCCTATAGCTCGACAGATAAGAAGTGAAAAATTAAATTTAAATTATATCCAAATTTTATGTCATATTTCATCTAATATTAAAGAATACTTACTGTAAAATCTCTATAATTTATAAAAATCTCACTAAGACTGAAAATACTTGCCTATGAAAAAGCATACACAGACTTAAAGGAACAAAAACAATCATTTTTTCATACTTTAATAAAATTCTTCAGTATGAGTAGGTAATCATAAGAATTTGCGATAAAATAAATATTTTTTTTGGTTTACAAAAAAATGGAGCGAGACCCAATATACCTTAAATGTACACTTAATGTCAAAATATTCGCATTTTTCCGAGAAATACTTCAAGTCCTTTAAGTCAAGGGTCATATCACAAACATGATTTAAATGCCCCTAATCATCATGAGCAATGTAGCATAATGGTTAGCGCGTTAGTCTCAAAGCAGTATGATAATTCGGTATTTTATTGCTGGGGTTCGAATCCCACTTATACCATCGAATATTTTTATATGTGATTTTTTTTAAGAGATTTATTTTCTCTCAGGAAATTTTTTTTCCTTATAATTTTATAAATTTCAATAATGAGAAATAAATTTAAATACTCATTTACATATCAAAGGTAATTTCTTAATATCTGACGCTATAGCCTAGGCATTCTGTTCGTCTTATCCCCCCATATTCTTTATAAAAAGGATATGCTTTCAAATTTGAATTCCCCGACAACGAAGTGTGTCAACTTTATATTTGATGCTGGCAAAACGTTCAACACGGGCAGTTTACATTCAGTAGTCCAATAATGAACGGGGTGGGGGTGGAGGTTGTGGTTTAGTAAGGGTACTTATTTTCCATTGTTGTTAACAAAAACAACTTTTTTTAGAAATACAAAACTTCGAAACTGCACCACATCGAAAATCCTTTTCATTGACAACTTAGAATGAGGGAGGGGGCGGGTTAATTCTCAGGTTCGTTTCCTATCTATTTTATACTGAATTATTTAAAATAGTTAGATCTACTGTAACCAACAAATACTCAGTATGAAAGTGTCTGTGTGAGGGTAAGGATTTAAGATGGGTTGGGGATAGGGACTTTGAATAAAAAATATAATTCAGTGCTATATAAGCAACATATACATGATATAATACACAATCAAAAAGTGTACAGAAAACAAAGAACAAGTTCTAGGACATACTGATATGATATGGAATTGTTTTGAATTTATCACAATTAAGGTCAGACGACACATTCCTCAAATAAATGTTTTGTACATCTTGGTATCATATAAAATTATTCATATTTGTCATTCTCCTCTGATTTCTACTTTTTTTCAAAATGTTCATTAATATAAGCACACCAAAAATTGTGATATAGGCCATTCAGAAGATTACCAATAAGGGTTATATAAGAACTATTACCCTGTGGTATCTTGTCCAAATGCCTGGTAAGGTATTCTAATTTTTTTGTGAGGTAATTTGTATAAGTACCTATATTTCAATAACAAATTCTTAGAAAAAATTATATATGTTTGAGGAACGTGTCATCTGACCTTTAATTTAAAAAAAGCATGTTAATTTAAAATGCGATGTTGAACGAGTTTTGTTATTTCTACCAAGTTTTTTTTTATTAGACGAGGCAAATCATGCTTATATTTTGCATAAGGGCAGATAATCTAATTATACTAGTACATGTGTTTTCAATGAACTGCATTATATATAGTTGGCGGTATTACAGGGTTATTAATTTTTCCTTCATAAAAAGTGCAAGCAAAAGTGTAACTTCAAATTAGTTTTCTAAACTTCACGTAAAAAACGTCATTTTGACGATACCGAAAGTGAGACCAACACCGTGCGCAACGTCATTGCATTTTGTTGGGCGAAATCCATATTCTTTTAATGAAAATTTACATATTTTTATTGTATCAAATTTTATCTAGTATAACATACATGAATTATTTGTGGTGTGTAAAAAACATGCAGTATTTTTATTTACCCGAAAAGGGACAAAGTGCAAATGATACCACTAATCACTAACAATAAATCTCATCCCGAGTACTCCATGGTTTTTAAATACAAAACGGTCTAACTATACCTTGTTTTGATATTTATAATCTTAATATTTTGTGTAAAGCCACTGAAAAGCAAGCAATGCAGCCAACTGGTAACACAAAAGTTTTCAAAGATTCTTTGAACAGATCCTGACTGGGATGTTTACTGATGCTGTGTATATCAGATGTCAAATTGTTCTTAAAGTTAATCATTATTAATATGATTTTGTTTATCCATATCAGGCTTATCAGCCATAAGAGTAAGTTTAAGAAAAAAACCTTTGACGCTTTAAATTATTTTTTATGCAAGTGAACGTAATAACGTCAAAACGCTTTTAGTATTTTTAATGTGTGTGACATATATAACATATTGACATTTTTGTTTGTTTGGATTTTGTCACAATTCTATTGAAATTACATTTTATAGGCAACATTTTACAGAATTTAAAATCATTTTTATCATTAATTTTTCACCCAGCAGTACACAATTTGACATTTTACGAATCTTAAAAACTTTGTGACATTAAACCTCCAACGTTGTGACAAACCATCATTCAATATCCTCACAATAAATCGGCTTAATATCAGAAACCCAACATACATATTGACACAAAATATCAGTCTAATTTAAAATATAGTTCCTTGCACACAAAAAGGATCATTGAGATGCAATTTCAAAATTTATTTAGCTCATGAAATTTTTTCTATGTTTCCGATGACATTTCATGACCCTTCCATTTCTTCGGATAATGTTTATCTACATCTCTTTCTCGCATTTTGAACAACGTGTTCACAGCATTCGGATTGAACATCACAATTATAATAATTTACATTATTTACAACATATGTTGAACTTCTCTGCTTAATTTCATGTTTGTATTGTTTGTTTAATGGAAATTATCAACATTTTGCCATTGAGTGTGCGACGCTCCTGTTACATGTACCGGTCCACATGCCTTTTTTGACGTAATTGACTGAATGGTTGAATTAGTATATTTCATAAATGGATCTTTTTTTTTCAATATTTTTGTTAAAATGTATTTAGTATACAATTACCGACAGAATGATATATAGTTTTCATATAGTGAATTGTTTTAAAATTATGAATTTAGCGCAAATGCCGCCGCAATAGTAATTTTTGAAACCAACACCGTGCGCGACGTCTTCATAGAACAAAAGACGAAAAAGTAAAGAACATTTCATGAAAAAAATGTTTTGATTTAGGAATTTGCTAACTAGATTTTAACAACACTTAGTCACTCACTTTCACACCGGTTAAGTGTAAATTATGCATGCTATTGACGCAAATATCATATATCATGTTAGCGATGAAATATATAATGCAGGTGTCAATAGATAATTTTGAAGTCATTTGATTGTTAAAATGGGCAATTTTGTGCCATTAAAGAAATAAGTTTGGATTTTGTGAGAACATTATTCGTAAATAAATAAATTAATGATTAGAAACAATCATTATTTTCACAAAAGAATATTAATTTCTACTTTAATATTGATAAAAAAAAATTGGTCCATTTCCTACACTATGATAGTTATATACTTTGGAAATGTACGTTTACCAACAGATTTCAACTTTGGATCGTGACTTTTTTCTCTTTAATTAAAACTACGGGTGATGAGTCTTTTGAACAGATCCTGACAGGGATGTTTACTGATGCAGTGTATATCAGATGTCAAATTGTTCTTAAAGTTAATCATTATTGGTATGATTTTGTTTATCCATATCAGGCTTATCAGCCATAAGAGTAAGTTTTAAAAAAATCTATTGACGCTTTAAATTATTTTTTATGCAAGTGAACGTAATAACGTCAAAACGCCTTTAGTATTTTTAATGTGTGTGACATACATAACATATTGACATTTATTTTTGTTTGGATTTTGTCACAATTCTATTGAAATTACATTTTATAGGAAACATTTTATAGAATTCAAAAAAAAATTTATCATTAATTTTTCACCCAGCAGTACACAATTTGATATTTTACGAATCTTAAAAACTTTGTGACATTAAACCTCCAACGTTGTGACAAACCATCATTAATATCCTCACAATAAATCGCCTTAATATCAGAAACCCAACATACATACCGGTACTGACACAAAATATCAGAATATAGTTTCTTGCACACAAAAAGGATCATTAAGATGCAATTTCAAAATTTATTTAGCTCATGAAATTTTTTTCTATGTAACCGATGACATTTCATGTTCCTTCCATTTCTTCGGATAACGTTTATCTACATCTCTGTCTCGCATTTTGAACAACGCGTTCACAGCATTCGCATTGAACATCACAATTGTAATAATTTACATTATTTACAACATATGTTGAACTTTTCTGCTAAATTTTTTGTTTGTATTGTTTGTTTTATGGAAATTATCAACATTTTGCCATTGCGATTAACAACACTTAGTCACTCACTTTCATACCGGTTAAGTGTTAATTATGCATGCTTTTGACGCAAATAACATATCATGTTAGTGCTGAAATACTTGTATATTATGCAGGTGTCAATAGATAATTTTTAAGTCATTTGATTGTTAAAATGGGCAATTTTGTGCCATTAGAGAAATAAGTTTGGATTTTGTGAGAACATTATTCGTAAAAAAAAAACAAAAAACGATTTCTACTTATTGAATAAAAAAATTGGTCTATTTTTCTACACTATGATAGTTATATACTTTGGAAATGTACTTTACCAACAGATTTCAACTTTCCCAAATCAGTTATTTTACGGTTTAATGATTTTCTTTTAATTACCGAAATTGGATTTTGATTCCTTTAAACAGAAATGAAAAATCGCATGTTTAATAAAATGTTTGACATTGGGTTTTTACTCTATAAATCCTTTTAAAATAAGGATGTTGTGTGTCATTGTATATACAACTCTTTTTTAGGTTGAAAATGGATTTGATCGATGGGGTAAGACACTTTATTCAAGCATGTTTTTAATAAATTATTATCTTCTCTGCCACAAAAAAATTATAAAAATAAAATTATGTAAATTTGAACTTAATACCTATCTACATTATTGTAACACTGTTTTTTGTGAAGTTATAATACGGTTACATATGGAGTAGAAATAAGCGAATAGAATATTAACTGAATAGCTGTTTTCTAAATCATAACAAAGCAGACACGAATTCTCAAATATAGTAGAATGCGATGAAGTAAATCATTCGAAAACAGTGATTTCAAAACTAATCTTACCGAAGAAATATGTTTTAAATATGTATAGTAAAAAAAAAATGCAAAAATTGTGTATAAAAAGTATTCAATAGCTAAAGACAATTGTTTCTAAAATAAACTAATATAAAATTAATTCAATAAACCGATTCCCTTTCTTTTCTTTTATTTTAACCGTTTTATTATTTTTTTTACTTATCTTCTCGATCTACTATAATTGTTAACTACATCTGTAGTTATTGAACATAATTATGCTAAAACATTTTCCTACACGTTTGCATAACAACCCCCTTCCCTCCCGGCTAAAATAAAGTTAATCATTATTTATATGGTGTTAATTTTATTTAGATTATCATTATAACGAAAGTATAATGATACAAGAACGCTTTTCACGCCTTTTCTCGTTTCCAATTGCTTATTAAAATAAACAAATTTATCATATAAAGAAACAGTGTATGTATCCAATCTCCATGGACATGACATCTTAATTCTAAACCTTACTTTTACCCCCATTAAAATATCCCAGATTATTAAAATTACTCAATACTTTTCTTTCCCAGAAATTTCCGAACCTGGAATATTTATAAATATGCAATTAAAAAATTTCTTTTTTTAGATTCAAAATTAATAAAGGCAATCAATATGGTTTCTCGTTATAACTCTGTTGCTGCGAAGTGGAAGGATATCGCCAATAGTCTGGATATAGAGATACCTGCCATATTTAACGATGAAGAGACGGACAGTTATGAAATTGTTTGTCTACCGGAGTGTAGCGAAAAGCAAAGAACAGAGGAGAAGAAATTCACTCTAAACAGAATTACCGATATACCAATCAGCGCACAGGAGAAAAGTCTCTATATCATGGCAGAATGGTGTCGTTTATTTCCACGCGGATTAGTCGTGTCATCGTTAAAAAAAGTGCTAGAGGACTGCAATTTACACTATATTGCAGGTAAAAAAAAATTTTTTTTTCATATTTCTATCTTCAGCCTTAAATTTGAAGTAAGTTGCATTTTATATTGAATATTGGTATACAATTTTCTATTTGATTAAATGTATATTAACCTATTAAAAATCTTTCCTTTAATCTTTCCTTTAGTTTTACGTTTCTTTATATCAATTTTTGCAGAAAAACTGTATGAGAGACTGTAAACAAGAAACCCCAATGCAATTAAGCTCAAGGCGACGTTTTTCTCCTTACTTCAACCATATAAGAGTTATAGTTGTTTGTGAAATCTTTTTGCGGAAAGTCGAAAAATGTTTAATCTCGCGGAATTTCTTAAGCTTGGACAAACTGAGAATATATGTACTATGTAAACAATATGTTGAATGCTGATGAATAAATCCTACCAAAAATACAAAGAAACATATTTTTATACCCAGCTTGAAAAGCGGCCGGATATATACTGGTCAGGATATCCATCCATCTGTTTGTTACGCATAGGAGTACCAATTTTTCATTCGCAACTCCTCTTACATCACTCATTGCAATTTATTAATTAATGAAGCATCGTCACAATCATTGTCCGAACGCAAAGAGAAAACTTTGCGTATGTTTTTAAAGATGCAATCTTGTTTATCTTTGAAAGGTCATAAATCCAAAAATGAATGATTTTTTAAGCCAATGTGCAATGCTGTACAGTGAGCAAAAAATCAATCATTTAAGTAGGATTCTTCTCTGGTTTTTAAAGGATGTAAAAGATAATTTTTTTTTCTCATCACATTCACAACTTTAAATACGAAATATAGTAAACGAAGTTTGAAATCTAGCAGGGACTATATTTTTGGTGAAATGATGGCGTATGAAATATCTTTTTTTCATTCTCAAATATATTAATTATGGAACAAAGAATTTAGTTATAAGTTTTAAACAAACAACGATTTTTTTTAAAACATGTTAGTTTATAAGTAATAAGAGGTTCAAAATTTTAAAGTATATCAGATAAATATAATATTCCAAACAAACTACAATTATGTTATCTTTTAAAGCAATATGAGCTGCAACTTTGATATCGGAAATTTTTGTTGCAAAATTGGAATTAGCTTTTTCAAGGACAGAGGAAAAGAATATTTATAAACTTACTCATATTTGCAATGGAAGACTTATTTAAAAGCTGTGATTAAAGCAAATTTATTATTGTCGTCCTGTACCATATTGATTAGTAGTTAGTCTTATTGATCATAAAGGTTTGAATTACATAAATATTTATCATATATATAATAACACATTTTAACAGCTTAATAAAATGATAAAAAATGCAGCTCATATTGCGAGCCAAACATATGTAGAAAGTGATTTTTCTCTCTTAGCAAATTAAACGATTTAAACTTTTTTTTATTTTGTATCAATTTGTAGCTCTATATGACTTATTTACCATATGTGAAAATACGAAAAAAATTGAATATAGGTCACAAATATAAGTAAACTTATATATCCTAAAAAGTTAATAATCAGCAGTCTCTGTCGAGACTGAAGCTCTACTGGTTTTTATTTATAGCAAAGGAAGAGAAAAGTAGCAGTCCGGATTTGAAATTTCACAACAGCAATTAATAGAATAATGATCCTTGATTAAGTCTCTTTATGTTCTTAGTGTAATCTACAAGCATGCGAAATTATATTGAAATAAGACCAAAACTATATTTGGGGTAGCATTTTATAATATTTACCAAACTTTCTATCTTTAGGAACCAAGGCAATAATGTTCATAGAAATAAAAAAAACGATAAATAGAATTGTGTATCTTGGTGTAGTCTACTTCTGTGCAAAGTTATATTGAAATCAGAAAACTGTAGGGGGCATAGTATTTTGAAAGTATTTCACAGAAAGTTCTATGTTTAGTAACCATGGCAACATCGTTCATAAAAATCGAAACCAATACACCGAATTGTGATCTTAGTGTAGTCTACTTGTGTGCCAAGTTAAATTGAAAGCAGACCAAAACTGTAGGAGGAGTAGCATTTTGAAAAACTGTTTACCGACAGACGGACGCATTACCATCGCATAAGCTCTTCTGGACTCTGACCAGTAGAGCTAAAAATAGGGAAAATTTGGATGAGTCAAAATCCAATTTTGTTAAACTATATATTTCAGTTTTGTAATATCATCTTCTAGACCCTATATTGTAATATCTTTTATGCAAAACGAAAAACATCTTATCTTTGGAAATAGATAGCTATATATAGCATGATTAGATGCAAGAATATTTTTTTTATTTTTAATGTCCAGGGAAAAGGTAATGACCTGACCTTGCCTCTAATATAAAACGGTTTAAAACTTATCTAACTGATACAATTACTTAGTTATATTGTCTTGATTTTGTAAAAATTTCATTATTTTTTAAATACCAGAAATTGGTTTTTATAAGAAAAATCCTATCTTAAACAAACTCAGAAGTTGAGCAAAAGACCAAGTGGGATCAAATGCCATGGAGGAGTGCGTCATGATCTATAGAGAAAAAATAGAAAATCCCTGAACAAAACTCATGTAGGAAGGATATGGAGATAACGAACAGTATTCAATATCAAAGTCCATAAAACAATACAAAATATCTGTAGGAGCAGAGCAAACACGGACCTCCGAAACATCAGAGTGCCATGGAAGAGTGAGCGTCTCCTGTTGACCGGTCACACCCGCTGTGTGCTCCTTGTCATGATCGGGAAATAACGAAAAAATCCGTCGTCAATTCAGTATATTTACATTCAGTGTAATTTTCTTTATGAAATCCTTTAGAAATTCATGACGTTCAAATCTCTATAACACACGCGAAACCTTGTCACCGCGCGTTATAATACACAGTAGGAACTATATGCATTTTCAATACGTCAATACTTTATGAACACCAAAATGTACATTGTTTGACAAAATTTAAATTTTAAAAAATTAACCCTGTTGAATTAATGTAAATATACAACAAATGTGCATTTAAAAATTATTTGTTACTTTTTTCCCTCGCAATGTTCGTTTGCGTTATTTAACTTTGCGACGTCACAAATGGCTCTTACGTCTGTAAAGCACACCAGTTTTGAAGGGCGCTAAATTCACATCAAAGATTACCGAAATAAACAATTATGAAGATCGAGGAAAACTTTAAAGAATGTAAAAATAAGTATTGAATTCATATTTTGGGATGTCTTCGGTCCTATTACACACCTTGCCGTGCCGACAAATTATCATACCGCGGAAACGCGCGGTATTCAATTTGTCGGCACGGCCAGGTGTGTTATAGGACCGAAGACATACCAAAATTTGAATTCAATGCTTTAGTATAAATAATGGACTAACAATTGGTATGTAACGTCAGTCAGCATTTGGCTCAATGATAAATTGTATTTGCTGACAAGATCATTGTAACGACCATAGAAGTTACGAAGTGATGTCTTTAAACGAGACTCATGATTTTCTTGTTTCATCATCTTGCTTGTCAATAATTTACCTCGTTTTAGAAACTGTTCATACGTTGAGCATGCTGAATCAACTGAGATATATACAATCTGTATGCAAGGTATATTGCTGCATAAGTAAGGGTAGTTGACGATAGAAAAGTTAAAGTCATCACGTTTATCATATAGCTTGGTTGTTAGATTACCATCAACGTCTTTTTGAAGTAAAATATCCAAGTATGAAACAGATGAGTCAGATTACTTTAACTTTTCTATCGTCAAAGTTCCCTTACTTTTGCAGCAGCAGCAGCAATATGCCTTCATCACCTGCATACGGAGTTTACATATCTCAGTTAATAAGAGCATTCTCTATGTATAAACAATTTCTACAACGAGATAAATTATTGACAAACAAGTTGATGAAATTAGGATTTCAGCAGGCTCGTTTAAAGTCATCATTTCGTAGGTTCTATGGTCGATACAATGACCTTGTCAGCAAATACAATTCATCATCGAGTGAAATGCTGACTGACGATTTTCATACTAATTATTAGTCCATTATTTATTCACTGAATTGACGACGGATTTTTTCGTTATTTCCCGATCATGACCAGGAGCACTTAGCGGTGTCACTGTGAGCGGTCGGCAGGGGATGCTTACTTCTCCATGGCACCTGATCCCACCTGTGATATTTTGAAGGTTCATGTTTGCTCTGCTCCTATTTTGTATTGTTTTGTAGATTTTTGATCTTGAATACTGTTCGTTAACTTTATGTTTCATTGTTATGCATTTTCATGTAAAATTTTCTAACCATGAAACAGACGTGTCAGACAGCTAACAATATAATAGAGTTTTGTGTAAAGGTAATTAAAAACGGACACGGGAAATTCCATAAATGAGATCATGTGCCTTGTAGGAGATGTAAACATCCCCAGCTGACTGAGTACACCCGAGCCATTTGTATTGTTAAACTAGATAAGCATTCCGTTGTCGAAGTAAGTAAAAAAAAAAACACCTACAAATAGATATATCGTACATTTATTTGCATTAGAAAGGAACAAAACTCGTAACACAAAAGCATTTTATGCCCCCGTAAATGAAGTTTCGGGGGTATATAGTTTTTGTCGTGTCCGTCCGTCTGTCTGTTTGTCCGCAAAAACTTTAACATACCCATAACTTTTGATATAGTGGAACTATGACTTTCATATTTCGCATGTGTATTCCTTGTGAAAAGACCTTTCTATGGGTACAACCAAGTTTGACCTCTTGACCTTCGAGTGTGACCCACTTTTACACAAAAATTCCAAACTTTTCTTTGGCCATATCTATTGAACAGTAGATACCAGGATATTTATACTTCACATATGTATTCTTTGTAAAAAGACCTTTATTGGATACCAACAACCTTAACCTTTTGACCTTGTAGATTTCCGTACTGATGAAAAAAACATTAAACTTGGCCATAACTTTTGTACAGTAAGGGATAGGGCTTTCATACTTCACATATGTACATATAATCCTTGTGAGTAGCCCCTTAATGGGATACAAAGAACTCAGACCCATTGACCTTGACCTAGGAGTTTGACCTACTTTAAAAAACAAACCATGACCATACTTTTAAAGGGTAAGGGCTAGTGCGTTCATACTTTTCATATTTAATCCTTGTGACAAGACCTTTCATTTCATAGCAAGACCTTTGACCTTGGAGTTTGACCTACTTTAAAAAAATTAACCTTAGCCATAGCTTTTGAAGGGTCAGGACTTCTATACTTCACATATGTATTTTTGTTGCCTACTTTCATGTTTCATAATTTTGTTTCCAGTGAGAATACCCTACTTTTTGGTACCAATATATAAAATTTGCATCTTAGAAAAGTTTAATCTTTGCTATGTTGGCATACGGGGGCATCAGTGTTTCACAAATACATCTTGTTTAAATATAGAAAAATATCAAAAAAATTTTAAGAGCTGGCGTTCGGACGATATTGACCCCTCACGGCTTAATGGCCATGAGGCCGTATAATGGTCAAAATTAGAACCCCTTCACCGGTGTATGGTGACGTCTATGTATGAGTAATTAAGTTGGGTAATGGTTTTCTAATACAGGAGATATGTGTAAGATCCAGTGAGTAAAACGTGTCAGTAGGGACTAGAGACGCGTAGACCCATTGTTCATATGAGACCGTATTGACAAGACGATTTACATTACTGGAACTCCTCAAATTAGAGGTCGCTTGCGTCGAGCAGTGGTTAGAGCGTCTGCTCTAAAATCGCAAAAGGAGGGGTTGATCCTTACGTCGTGGGTTCCAATCCCACTGTAGGACGTGGAGACCGATCCATCGGATGAGACCGTATAAACCGAGGTTCCGTGTCGCAGTAGGTGCTTGCACGAAAAAAAGATCCCTCACTGCTCAATGGTCCTGAGTGCCGTATATAGGATACAATTTGCAGCTCTCCACCGGCAAGTGGTGGCGTCTCCATTATGAATGAAACGTTCTCGAGAGGGACGTTAAACAAGATACAACTAATCTTCAAATTAGAAGCGCGTTTAGTCATCTACCTATGACAGTATGACGTTGTGGATTACACAAAACATGTCAATCTCAATCCATTTTTAAAATATTTGATGTACTTGTCAATCCTGTTTAAGAATTAAAAAAAAATAGAAATATTGACTGTCAGTACGTGCAAGGGAACAAAAGCCGAAAATTTATCATCTATATTAATTAAAAAAATAAATACGACTCTTCCGAGACATGCAATGATTTATTAGATGTACCATCGATTATAGGTATATGATCAAAAATAGATATAAATTGATATTAACTTCACAATGTTATACACTTGTAATGAATATTAGTCAGGACCCCACCCCTGGCAGCTGCTTATTTTTTAGTTCAAATGTGAATGAGTGGGATCTGGGAATTAAGAATTGGAGAGAAAAAATATTATTGTTGTTTCTACTTTCGATGTCTTATAAAGAAAGTTCACAATCAAAAATGATTCATTTGCACTTTTGTTAGAATTTTTTCATCGGCATTTAACATATTGTTTACATATTTGTGTTATGTACATTTCTGACTTTTTCACAACAGGACGCACTAAGAACTATAACTCTTTCATGGTGGAAATACGTGTAGCTATTATGCTCAGGATGTGAATATTGAGTCGGTAAGAGGGTGAGAAAACTTTAAATTTAAAGCTCAGGTTAAAAAGGGTTTTGAGTCGGGAGATTTTTAGACAGTGGGTCGGGAGAGGGCAACCAGATTCGTCCATTTGTCTGTCAGTTGTTTAACCTTGCAACAATTTTTGCGTGGGTGGATCAATATTTTTCATATATCAGATGTGTTTTTGAGACAAGCCTTTTCATAGTGTACCAACATCTTTGACCTCTTGACCTTGGAGTATGATCGAATATTGCATGAAAAATTTACTTGATATTAGTTTAGACTTAACCTTTTGAACAGTCAGTTCTACCTATATAAGGAATTTAAGGACACTTGTCCCTGACATGGTTTCCATGGGATGATATATTCTTGACCTTGACCATAGTGTTTGACCCAGTTTTAAAAGAGGTAAACGAAGATAGTACTTTTGAATACTGAAAAATGAGAGCTTTTATAGTTCAAATCTATTTCTTGTGACTAGACCTTCCTTTGCATACCAACAACTTTGACCTGGTAGTTTGACCTAGAGTTGTTTTTTTAATTTTTGTATGCTTGGTGCTACCGGCTAATATTTCATATATATATATATATATATATATATATAGAAAGCACAGAGAAATTCACTTTTACAAGGATACTCACTTCTCAAACCCCCCCCCCCCCTCCCCCTCCTGATTTGTCGCTCGTCTTCGGTATGAGCACGGACAGGAGCGGTCATGCAACTTTTCAAAGAAAAATCTACTGCAGCTATAAGTTTTATAAAAATTTTCATTTAGTTAAAAAGGTATTTTGAAAGTATTGCATGAGCAATACATGTCCCCTACCGCGATTTCCTTTTCTGTTAGGGATGTAATTTTATATATATCATGCTGTATATGAAAAAGTACCCACAAATTGCGGACATTCCGGTAATTACTTCCTTATATAATGAAATGTTTTGGAATGAAGTCGGTCTACTAACAAAGAAAGACGTGTCTGAATGACATTACTAGGCATACACGCTTTGATCAGAACATTTAACTCCACAAAATCAAAAAAACAATTAGTAAAAAATCAAACTTGATCTATGGTTGCTACTTAGAAAAATCTAACTGTATCTCGGGACATGCCATCGCCACAATTAGAATGTCTCCCTTATACTCAGAATGTGTTTCTGAATCGCTTTGAAACGTTGTTGAAAAATTTGCATTGAAACTTCATGTTACTACCAAATAAATTAAAATAAAACAAATCTTTTTTGAGGTTCTGTACGCTTTAACCTAACTAACGGAGGAAAACAAGCAGAAGAATAAATGTACTTTAATTTCAACAAATAATAATTGTTAAAGGAAACACGAGGTCCATTGGCTTATATGTCACATTAGCACCAAGTAACAACTTTCAAACAAATGAATTTGGTTCCTGTTTAAAGCAGATGTCATGACATTCACAAATTTGGAAGGAGCACCATTGTTCGAGCTCATCATTACCGTTTTCTTTACATACTTAATAATAATAGGCAAAGGGGGGAACTAAGCATTTGAACTTTTCAGTGTTAATCAGCAATAATCATTCGTGACTCCACCCAAAAGGACCCCCCACCCCACCCCTACCCCGGGTCCACATATTTTACAATTTTAGAAAAGACACCCTTGCTATTCATAAATGTTTCATTAGGCTAGTTGTATTCAGCGCGTCCATAAAAGTATTTTCTCCCTGCATTAAAACACTCAAATGATAGCGATTTTCTTTATAATTTAGGCGTTATCGCTTATATTCAAGTCGACAGCCCGAGCCTGATTGCATTTCTTTGTTAGGTGGATCCAGAAAAATTTCCCTAGGAGGAAGTGGCTCAAATCACAAGGGAAGAGGTCCAAGGCATAGCTTTAGTAATTTTACTACGTCAGTTTAAATCAATTTGAATTTTCCAGGGTTCCTATCCCCTTTGATCCATGCATGCCTTACCACAATTCGTGCTAGAATAATCCGAAATTTATCCGGATTTTCATTTTGGAATTAATTGACCTTCTCTCTCTCTCTTGTATATATATTTCCAAAGTTTAACTATTGCATTTAAAAATATCGAGTGCTTTGGTTTTTATAAATTTATTTTATGTTTAACACATAGGCCTCCCTTACCAAAGTAAAATTATTTCAGCAATATTGCGGCAACATTGCAACAACACATTTTTGTCACCAGAAACAAGCTTTTTGGGTTAGTGAAATATCACCGCTAGCGGCAACAACTTCTGGTGACATTCTGGCAATACTGCCAGAAAAAAAACTTTCTGGTAGTATTGCCAGAATGTCGCCAGAAGATCTAGGATTACCCATTAGGCATTTGTGAGCATGCTCCGGGGTAAGCCCCCGGGGGAGGGGGCTTACCCAAATAAACATCATATTAAACATTGGGGCGTAGGTTTAGCCCACACTTTCAACAGGCACGTTGCAGTGTAATCGTAGAAGGTTTGAAAGAACAAAAATTGGTATTGAAAGAGGTTCAATCCCCCCCCCCCCCCCCCC
>PRKT01000011.1:4137307-4150133 GCA_003671525.1 Saccostrea glomerata | reverse complement strand
GGGGGGGGGGGGGGGGGGGGGGGGGGGTTTGCGCCTAGTCAAACAAGATTCTATACTTACATAGGAGTTTCCTGGATAATGTACTTTGCTGCAATTTGTAACACCTGTGACTAATCAAACCAATGCACTCGCAATGAGCTACTCACTACTTTATTAGATAGGGCCAATAAAATCCTTTGATAATAATATCATATATTAGTAATTAAATGGTATAAAAGTCAGTCATTAATTCGTGATAAAAAACATTGATGTTTTCTCTATATTCAAGATATTGCATAACATAAATTCAGCAGCTTTTGCATGGATCGGACGAGTTATTTATTCAAACTAATAATTGAAACAAAATTCTTCTTTTATATTTATTGTTTCTTTTCGTAAGTCAGGTTATATACATTTTATATAAGTGATATGTACAATAAATTCACATATTTATACACACAATAAAAGAAATCATAGATTGGAAATTTCAACACCCTGCAATAATGCAATGTATTTCACAAACACATAGTGCCCAAGTCAAATCAATTTTAGTATCACACAAATTATCCAGATGAACGGAGTCATTTCCTTGGTCCGCAATTTTTCCTGCGATTAGAAATAAATTTCGTGTATGATACGAAGATTTCCTTGGTATCTTTAAGGAGTCACAAAGCTAGCTTCACTAATTTAAATTTCTATTTCAGTTCTAAAAGTTGCATTAAAATACGGAGCTTTTTCGTCGCCTGTTAGGATTAAAGTTGATTGGTGGAAAAGCAACATCATCCTCTGTTGCTAGGTCCTGTGTCGATGACGAAGAGCCGCTACACTTTTCGCAACTACTAGAACAACCACACAGCTTCAAATCAACATTATCCCTACTCTCTGATGAAGTAAGTTGCAATTGCGATAAAGACCGAGGTAGCACTATTGCCATGTCGAAGAATTTAATGAACAGCCAGCAGGACACTATACTTGAAAGCTATAGAATCCTCGTATATATACAAGAAGCGTAATTATCAAGTCAGATACAGTCTTTATTTTTATTGGTGAATTAATTTATTGAATATTACTATAATGTCCAATCATATCTAGATGATAGTAAGCTTTACTCCTACAGGAAACTTGTTTTCTTGCCAAGCCCTAGTATAAACAGCTTTCATTTTAAGGCCACCCCATGTAGCCTTAATGAAATGTATATGAATGTGCAGATTAAAAAATCCAGCGACTTAATGTGCATCACATTTAATGCAAACAAAAGGCTAGTTGCTGTCCAGATTCTTTTATTAACTATATGAACATTGTACTATAAAATGGTCTCAGTCTTGAGTTCAACTTGTTATGACAATATATATATATATATTAGCTGAAGAGTTGTTGTAATTTATTTCACATAAGTTTCAGCTTTTCTGGCCCAGTGGTTCTTGAGAAGATTCTTAATGACCCCACCCTGTTTTTGTCTTTTCTTCATTATCTC
The DNA here is from genome assembly GCA_003671525.1 of Saccostrea glomerata. Classification (NCBI taxonomy): domain Eukaryota; kingdom Metazoa; phylum Mollusca; class Bivalvia; order Ostreida; family Ostreidae; genus Saccostrea; species Saccostrea glomerata. Next base: position 4,148,680 of record PRKT01000011.1, on the reverse strand, counting down.
CCCTACACTTATGAGGGGACTATATGTATGCCCTTAATTTCAACACTTTAAATTTCCCTTCACCTAAGGATGCTTTGTACCAAGTTTGGTCAAAGTCGGCCCAGTGGTTCTTGAGAAGAAATCGTTTACAGACAGATGGAAAAAATGTGATCAGAAAAGCACACTTGAGCCTTCGGCCCAGAGGAGATAATTATATGATGGACATGACCTCTGGTAAATATGAACCAATTAACTCGCTTGTTGAAATTTTGTTACATGGTGCTCAGGTGACCTATAAAGCCCATCGGCCTCTTGTTTTATTGGATCAAGGATGTGATTTTAGTCAACCTTGATCATGGGTTCAATCTGATTTAAATCAGACCCTCAATCCGCGCTGATATTTCTTTTATTGTCCCTATACATGTCCCCCCTGTAGTTACAATAAAAAAATATGAATGGGATGATGATCTGAATAAAATCAAATTCAACCCCGAAACAAGTTATGATCAAGGTATGCTCTTTATAAGTGGGCCAAGGTCAACTCAATGTTTAAGGGTCATATTATTATTTTGGTACACGAGATATTAGTCTTTAAATGCAAGGTACTATTATAGTCACGAAAAGGACACTAGTGGAATGCTTATAGTTGTCCAAGACCCTTGTAACTTTTTCTCAAGATTAGTTCCCTTGGATCGCTTTCCTTCATCGAAAATTTGTCCGAATAAACAGGATGACACGGATTAATAGTTGAACATTTTCGCTCAACAATATCTGCTTCCTCAAGGAATTTGGAAGATGTTTTTTGGAATTGATTTTATAAAAGACTTTAAAGAATAATGGGGGGTTAGGCTAGTCATATGCCAATACGGGTTTTGTATTTCATACTCGTACGAATTACTTTCGTTGAATTAAATGTTGAGCTAAACATTTATATCGTAAAAGAGCTTCCGTACATTGTCCTAGTGTGAGAGTAATTCGTCAACTGTATTTCATAATCTTGTTCGCCATGATTTCTCTCCGGAAGTGATAATTTTCTGTTTCTTTCGGAATTCTCAAAGAAGATATTCCGGAGAAAAACGGAAGAGAGAAATAAAACACGACCTAAAAGTCGGCGCTTCTCGTAAAAGTCCATTTCCACGATACCTCTTCATGCATTACAAATGTGATTTTCCAACAGACACAAAAGGAAGTGGTATACTAGAACTACTGGTAGAATTATTTTTTTGCACACTCTGTACTATAGACTTGGCAATTATTCTGCATTTGGTACAGATTTGACTTCACATCTAATTGATATCCATGGTCTATCAAAAATGTTTTCTTGGGGTTGGGAGATGGTACGCTTTACCATTCTTTTAAACTGTTTTTTTTTGGTGTACAGAACAGCCATATCGTGCTGATCTACCCATGATTCTTTACATTTCATTTGAACTGGAAGGCATTTAATGTTATTTATCTTGAAAACTTGTTTATTATATAGGAAATATATAAATTTATTGACCGTAAAGATATAAATTCATTATTTTATTTATTTCGCTTTTAGTGAAAAAAATATACTAAAAGGAAAAAGAAATACAGGTAAAATTTAGAGGTGAATTATTTTTTTTTTATTGTTTCAGGATTCCTATCTTACTTTTAAAATCATCTTTAAATAAAATGTAACCAAGATCTCATTTGATTTTGTCTAATTCATAAGTTATTGAAACTCGTATGACGGTACCCCTCTAAAATGAAAATCGAAAACTTTCAATATCTTTAATGTCTCACCCGCGCGTTTGTCACAGCCTTGATTCTTCTATGCATGGAATTCATCAAAATGGTTATTTTTCAAACCATGGGCACATTGGGCATGAATACCCACGCCGAAAAATTAGTCAAACGAAGCGCTCATGCGCCAGTGAGTGGAACACAAACGTAAAGTTGACTGCTCAAAAAACCAAATTGCGAAATTGGTTTCTTACAGTTTTAAGGTGAATGTTATGATTATGATAGTTTAGTTTATTAACAGTGGTTTTTAGCTCTACTGGTCAGAGACCAGAAGAGCTTATGCGATAGTAATGCGTCCGGCGTCCGTCCGTCTGTCTGTAAACAATTTTTCAAAATGCTACTCCTCCTACAGATTTTGTCCGATTTCAGTATAACTTGGCACACAAGTAGACTACACTAAGATACATAATTCTGTGCATCGGTTTTTAATTTCGATAAACGGTGTTGTCGAAGTTACTAAAAATATAAATTTCTGTGAATTTCTTTCAAAATGCTACTCCTCCTACAGTTTTGGTCCGATTTCAATATAACTTGGCACACAAGTAGACTACACTAAGATACATAATTCTGTGCATCGGTTTTTGATTTCGATGAACGGTGTTGCCATGGTTACTAAACATAGAAAATTCTTTGAAATTCTTTCAAAATGCTACTCCTCCTACAGTTTTGGTCTGATTTCAGTATAACTTGACACACAAGTAGACTACACTTAGATACAAAATTCTGTGCATTGGTTTTTGATTTTGATGAACGGTGTTGCCATGGTTACTAAAAATAGAAAATTCTGTGAAATTCTTTCAAAATGCTACTCCTCCTACAGTTTTGGCCTGATTTCAGTATAACTTAGCACACAAGTAGACTACACTTGAAGATACATAATTCTGTGCATTGGTTTTTGCTTTGATGAGTGGCAAGGATCATTTATTGCTGTTTTAAAGTTTCAAGTCACAACTGCTACTTTTCTCTTTCTTTGTTTTAAGTATAAACCATTAGAGCTACAGTCTCGAAAGAGACTTCTGGTTGTGGTTGTAAGGTGGCGATTAAACAGGAAGCAGGACGAATAACCCGATCATAACGTGCCTCTGTTGGGAACGATTCCAGGCCTTCTCTGACAACGGGTTACACGTTCTAACACTTTGTCCTTACTAAGGCTATTCGAAAACCAGATCCAATATATTGAGCTTCCGTAAACTGTACCAAGATTGCAAGAAAATCATGCAAGAAAATGATATCGTCTGTAAATATTGAAAAACAATGTGTATATGTCGGAAGCATCTATGGTAAAACCAAATCTGTTGACAAACAATGCAAACCCGTCGTCATTAATTTGCACGTGTTTTGAGCTTTTTAGTGTTTCCCTACATGACGTCATATGTTTTACGGTTGAGTTATTCTGATCACTGATTTTGTTGCATGGTAACTAACATTCTCATCTGACTAAATTTCTTAATTTTTAGCTCTACTGGTCAGAGACCAGAAGAGCTTATGCGATAGTAATGCGTCCGTCCGTTCGTCTTTCTGTCTATCCGTCTGTCTGTAAACAATTTTTCAAAATGCTACTCCTCTTACTAAAATGCTACTTACTAAAAATAGAAATTTCTGTGAAATGCTTTCAAAATGCTACTCCTTACAGTTTTGGTCCGATTTCAATATTACTTTGCACACAAGTATACCATACTAAGATACATAATTCTACGCACTTGTTTTTGATTTTGATGAACGGTGTTGCCGTGGTTACTAAAAAATATTGCTTTAAAGTGATAATTTTTTGTTATGGAAATCATTCACTGCAAGGAGAACATTTACATGCAAGGAGTACATTTACATACAAATAGTACCAATTCATCATGTTCATAGTTACCTAAAAATAATTCTTGGCAATGTGACCCCTAACAGTTTTGCCGAATCATCCATGGTATCAGAATCCATCCAATCCTCTTTCTCCTCTAACAAAAGGTTCGGAATAATGTTACCGGAATAATCCCATTGTTTTGCAGGACACAGCAGGCAACTGTCACATAGAATGGTCAAATTGAATCTCAGCAGTACCATCACTAAATACATTGTGTTCTTGAATTTTTGAAAATTTCCGTCAATTTCTAAATGCACAAAGCTCCCATTTAAATATGAATACTAGTATTTTATTGCATAAAAATAAAGAAATAGATAAACATTGCAAGTTTATTTTGTTCAACGTGTTCATATAATTTCAAAGTTTGAAAACTTTAATTAACAGCATCAACAGCAGCTGACCAAAGAGTTACTTTTTTAACATTATGAAAAATTTGCTTACGTAAGAAAATTATAATTCTAAAATCAAGCTATTTTGAATTGTTATCATTCTATTTAGTTTAACCAATAGATCGTACCAGACCTAGTAATTGGACAACATAAAAATAAGCTTCATGATAACAATTTAATTTGCCCAACCATTCTCAGACTCTCTGCACATAGTAGACTCTTTAAAGATTCTGGAGTCATGAACAGATCCTGGCCATTTGGCTACAACATTTGTGATTAAGAATTTTAGTCCATATATCATCTAAAATGAAACATAAGGAGATAACGAACAGTTTTCAAGATCAGAAGTCCAAAGGAATAAAAAAATATAAGCAGAGCTAACACGTTCCTCCAAAACATCTGAGGTAGGATCAGGTGTCATGGAGGAGTGAGCAACCCCTGCCGACGTGTTACATCCGCCGTGTGCTCCTTGTCATGATCGGAAAAAACGGGAATTTCCGCCGTCAATTCAGTGTATAAACAATGGTCTAATAATAAGTATGAAAAACGTAATTCACTTGACTCCGTGATAAATTGTATTTACTGACAAGGTCATTGTATCTACAATAGAACTTTTAAAACCAGACGAGATCATAATCAGCCTGTTATTAATTTTGTATCATTTTATCATTAGTTATAAAATAAAACAATTTTTGCCATTTTCAGACAATACACCGATTACGCCACCCTGAAGAATATTTACCTCGCCTCGCCCTTCGGGCTTGGTTAATATTGTACTCCGCATTTGGGTAAATCATTGTAATGACCTCAAAAACAACCATAATTGTGGAATTTTTTACATGGTTAGCTCAAAATAAAAAATAGGACCCTTTAGATTAACTTTTGTTTAATTCTTTTTTTCTTTTAGATTCAATAAATTTTTCAATAATTTTCAATTAATCAATGGACTCCACTGCGGGGCGTAGGGGAACGATCATTGGTAAGAGACTGAATAAACCAGGATCCCGTGTCACAGTAGTTGTTAGCTTGGCGAAGGAATAATTGCTATTATTTTTTATCTACATTTGATAGTTGCAGCCTAAATTCGAACTAACGACCTTCCGAACATGGAACGAGACATTTTAAGGAGTTGGATAATCGTATGAAATGTGTTTTGACTGGCTTGTTTTTGTTTTGAGTTGACACGTAGTGCACTCCACTTTGGTTTTAACACTATGTGTCAAACATTTCAAAGGCTGTATGTGTAACACATGTACATGTACATCTTCATAGTTATGTTTTGCAGAAATTCTGTAATGTACTAGATAAATAAATTTATATAAGCAGACAATACCTATTTTAAAAAATATGTTATAGAGATTATTGGTCAGCCACAATGAATGAAAAACAATATCGGATGCCATTTTGATAGGGCATTCCCACTGGTACCAGTTACTTTTGTTTCATATTTTCTTTATCACTTTTTAAATAAAAGGGAACAAAGATCAGCATAATAATAATTAAATGTAAATACAATTTTATATAAATATAATAAATAAATATTTTTTTACCTTTCACTTTATTTGCAAACCTGCTGTACATGTACATTGAGCCATTCTAAAATCTGCCAATGGAGATCATAACGAGTTTAGTAACCTTGGATTTTCCGCGACCCTCCATTATTCAATCTTTTGAACAACTCAGTTCCAAAACAGCTGAAGCTGTTCCTATATGTGATATGAATGAAAAAATTGTTATTGTGCATTTTTACAAACCTTTAATACCTTGCCCAAAAACTGAAGAAAACTGGGATTTAGTAGGAGCTCATCTCCTAAATATTTTAAAAATATGCTCTTAACTTTTTGTCCTTACTCAAGTATCTGATCGCACAGATACTGTCTCCAACTTCATACTTTTTAATCTTGTCTGTCTGACAATCTATCTTATCTCTCGTATTAAAGTATTACCTGTGAGACTGTTTACTATTTTCACAAAAATCCCAATATATTTGCCTAGGAGAATTGAAGTAAAGTCTCTAAGTACTAAAGATCGGTGTAAAAATTTTGAAAGGAAAATTAAATACAGAAATTACGTATTGAAGTCCTGTTCAGAAATATTGCCCCTGTTGAGTATGATGAGTAGTTGCTGAAAAAACAGAGACGAAAATTTGTTACGGACAGACAAAAGGACAGATACATGTAAACAAGGCTAAAACAGTATACCCCCTCGCCTTCGGAACGGGGGTAAAATTGACTTTCTGGGGTCTAATGCTTGCTCAAGATGAATACATCGATTCAACAGAAATGGGAAATTCTAATGGATGCTACTGGCACAACAGGATGTGATGAAAAAACAGTCTGTGGTCACTCTGTTGCATGTACATGTATGCTACCACTTGAGTCTCCGAAATTTATGCATTTCTCCACAAGTATCCTCGTCCTCGTCTAATGTTGGAGCTTCACCAACCACACTCTGTGCATCGCTTGTACTATAGCTTCTGTTTCGGTCTTCTTTTCTTGGGTGACATTTCAGTTGATAAATAATGAAATATGTAAATAGAATTAAAATCAACTAACATGAAAACGAGGGTGGCTGGTCTTACATAAAATATTATAACAAGGTCCAAGGTCCTTTAAAATTTATAAATAAAGACGGTCGACAGTGCAATAAATAAATGGAATTCCAAATCGATAATTAATAATTGTAAGTGTTAATGTACGTGATTAGGAGATAACGCGCGTGCCGTCTGCCACATGCAAATATTTTTCCAGTGTCATCCGCTGTAACTACAAAATTTATCTAGAGAAATTGTCTGACATATTGTTGGAAAGTTAAAAAAAAACAAAGAAACAAATGAGAAATGGGATATTGACAAGGCAGAGTACTTTTAAACAATCACTTTAGGGTCTCCCCAGGCTACCCAGGACGATATCCACGGCCCAAACTATTATACCCCCCCTCCTTAAATTGTTTTCGCCCTCGAAGACACAACCGACGTTCTTAATACCCCCTGGCAGGACTTTCACCTGCAAATCCAAGGGTGTTCAACGGCACCAAAACTGTAACAGAAAAGGAGAAAATGTATGGCTGGACAGGGAATCGAACCCGGGACCCCTACATCACTAGTCAGATGATCTACCGATTAAGCTACCCAGCTGATATTCATGGCCCAATTGCAAATCATTACAACTCTATATCATTTTTGAGCCCCGCCCTAATACCAGAGCCCCGGGATCATGAAATTCACAATTTTCAGAGAGACATCCTTCCTCATCATAACTTTGTATGTAGTAAGTTTGTTTCTAACTCAGGAAAAGTGAAGGAGACTTTCAAAGAATTAATGCATTTTCACTATATACATGTAATCAATAAAACCTGATCCTTGGTCAATGAAATTCACTATTTTCGAGGAGGCACCCTTTATCATCATATTAACATCTATTTAGTTAGTTTGTTTCAATACCCAGAAGCAGAAGCTCTCCTTAACACTAAAACCCCGGACCCTGGGGCCGTGAAATTCACAATTTTAGAAGAGTCGCCTTTTCTAATCCCAACTGTGTATGTAGTTAATTGTGTAGCACCCAGAAAAAGAGAAGATTTTCAAGGAAATAAACCCACTTTATAATCAGAGGAGCCCCACCTTAACACCAGAACCACTTATCTATGGGCCAATCGGCCATATCATTTAAATTCACAATTTTGGTAAATACACCATTCCTCATCCTAACCACTTAATTTGTTTCATACCCAGGAGCAGAGAAAATTTTTCCAAGAAATAATACATTTTTACCTAATCTATAAAGCCTCACCCTAGCACTAGAACCCCCTGACCCTGGGGCCATGAATTTCATAATTTTGGTATAAGACTCGATGCTTATCACATTCATGTCAACAGTTTGACTGCTTGATGTCCAGGAGTTAATATTTTTTTTAAGATTGGATTAATTTTAGTGGTTTTGGTCCAACTCCTCTAAAGGCCCCAGAGGGACAGGGACCATGAAATTCACACAAACCCTTCACCAAGAGATACTCTGCGCCAAAATTGGTTGAGCAGTTGTGGAGAAGAAGCTGAAAATGTTTACGCACGACGATGGAAGGAAGCAAATAGAAAAAGCTCAACTGAGTTTATACCCAGGTGACCTAAAATATCCAATGAATAAGGGAATAACATACATGTACGGCTGTATATGCAATGTTATTTTACGGGTTTTGAAGGGAATATCAAGAAGTATTAAAGCAATATTAGCTGCAGATCTGTAGCGTTATGGTTTCATATACGCAACAGATCCCGTAATGCAAAAAAGGTGCAATTTACATATATGAAGTATGAAAGCCCTAGCCCCTACCGTTCAAAATTATGGTCAAGGTTAAAGTTTTTTCATAAGTACGGAAATCTCCAAGGTCAAAAAGTCATAGCTGTTGGTATCCAATGAAAGGTCTTGTCATAAAGAATATATATATGTGAAATATGAAAGTCCTTGTATCTTCCATTCAAAAGTTATGGCCAAAGTAAAAGTTGGGAATTTTTGTGCAAAAGTGGGTCAAACAACAAGGTCGATGTCAAATTTGGTGGAACCCAACGAAAGGTCTTATCACAAGAAAAGTTATAGCTCAACTAAATCAAAAGTTATGGGTAAGGTTGAAGTTTTTGTGACGGACAGACGAATGAGATTTAATGTCCCCTCGCTTTCGCGATACCGGGGGACAATAAAGCATAAAATTGTTTCTGAAGAACAGTATTATATAAATCATAAGTTATAAAACAAAGTCTTTTGTATGGATGGTAAAATGTTGTCAGTAGTAGTTTTCTTTTTTTTCAATTTGACAATAAATGTTTTAATTAAAATACACAGTTAATTGAGTTTCTTGTTGGATGAATTCAAGACATCTTGCTTTAGGACATCAGGCACTGTCGGTGACGTAGATTTCCTCTGCGAGGTTCCATAACCGAAGACAACACCTGTATTTAGAACTTGTAATCCATGGATGATCTGCGTTTCCAGGTTGACTGTCTATCCTGACGTGACGTCGTCCTGTGTTACAGTTGATATCCTTGGATATCCTAGGATTGGCATCCCACTTCTGGCACCAATTTTGTCATAGGATGGCTGGCGGCTTCCCAAAATCACAGATTTTATTACAGATATTTACAAACACACGCGTATTACTACTGGCTGAATGACATGGATGGTACAAATGGCATAAGTGGCCTAAATGGGACCTTTAATATAATTCAAAGATAGATAGACATAACATAAGTATACATTGCTCATACTTGTATATTTTACTGTACAGTTACTTAGGTGCATTTTACTGCATTATACATTACTGTACTTATACTTTTATTTATACCGGTACTTTATTTATACAGGGAAATGACAACAAGAGGTTTGTTTTAACCTTTCTTATGGCGAACATTGGCCGTGGCATAGTATTTTGTGGGATGCCAATTAAAGGTACTTGGACACAAATTTGAAGTTAATATTTTCTCTATAATATTACGGCTTTTATATTTTAATAGCTTTAATAACACTTTCCGGGACTGCTATAGAAAGCAGTCCCAGCTGTCCCTGGGACTGCTTTCTTCACTCATGTGTGAAAAAGGTTCTGAGTTAAATGATAGCTCCGCCCCCTAGTGTATTTTGAATTTGCAGGTTCCCTGTTGTTTTGTTTACTTGCAGCAGAGAGGAGTTTTAACTACTAAAAAAGCAAGGATTTCTTACAATCTTTTAATAAGTAGAGATTACATGTATTATAATTAATTGATAGTTTTAGGGACTGTATCTTTTAAAAAAAATTTCTCAGGTTGGCCCCCCCACTTTCAAAAACGATGCTACGTGCCTGCATTTTGAAAGAATTTCACAGAAATTTCTATTTTTAGTAACCACAGCAACAACGTTCATCAAAATTAAAAACCGATATATAAAATTTTGTATCTTAGTGTAGTCTACTTGTGTGCCAAGTTATATTGAAATCAGACCTTAACTGTAGAAATAGAATTATGAAAGAATTTCACAGAAATTTCTATTTTTAGTAACCACGGCAACACTGTTCATCGAAATCCAAAACCGATACACAGAATTATGTATCTTAGTGTAGTCTACTTTTGTGCCAAGTTATATTGAAATCAAACCAAAACTGTAGGAGGAGTAGCATTTTGAAAGAATTTCACAGAAATTTCTCTTTTAAGTAACCACGGCAACACCGTTCATCTAAATCCAAAACCGATATACAGAATTATGTATCTTAGTGTAGTCTACCTGTGTGCCAAGTTATATTGAAATAAGATCAAAACTGTAGGAGGAGTAGCTTATTAAAAAAAATGTTTACAGACAGACGGACGGACGCCGGACGCATTAGTATCGCATAAGCTCTTCTGGGCTCTGACCTGTAGAGCTAAAAATAAAGTTGTTAAATAAGGAAGTCAGGAGGATATTTTTAACTCTAAAATAAACTACAGACTCGTGAGAAAAAATATCTACAGGTAGGGCTATTTTATTATTTAATCTTAAATTAAATACTCAAAATATGCATTGGCACTATTTAAAGAAAACAATACATTTAGATATATGATTTTTGAATTGAAAAGCTACACGTTACACAAGAACCACGCTAAAAAAGAGTATTCAATGCAACCCTCAATTAAAAGTTAAAACCTAGGACAATTTATTTTATGACCATGAAATAAAATTATGCCACGCACCATTCTTCATAACATAAACAATATAAACAAGTATTGGGGAAACACCTGCGGTTTCAATCACCTCTAGGCAGAAAATTAATCATGCATGTTACTTGGGTACACGTATCAGTGTTACACATCATTGAACATGCTGCTCAATTAACAATGACCCTAATTTCAATACATGTGAAAAAAAAGTAATGCAAAAAAAAAGATAAATGAAATGTGTATAAAATTCTTTTAGGATTAATTAATTTTGAACATAATTTCAAGGTTCCATTCTGGTTATTTACAGATGTACACTTACAAATAAAACACTTAAATCTGGGTAATTATAGTGCTAGACAAACTGATAGTAATTTAAATTAAGATGTCAGTAAAAATAATCTTGACTAGTTCAAGTTCAAGTTCTTTATTGACTTTGAGCATTATAGCTCATCAGTACAAACAAATACAAACATGACTGTACAGGTTTACAGGAGAATATGGTAATTATGTACATATGAAACAAATATATATATAAATATATGTCATAAATGGTTAATTTAACATGTCTTTTCTAGTTTTTAGGCTAAAGTAAATAAATTTACCTAAGTTGCATAGTTCTTTTACATTTTCAACATTAAAAAGTTGCAACAATTTAAACATTGAAGGTCTTTTCCAATAATAAGACTTTAAGTATTTTTTACGGTGTATTTCATAAGCGGGACATATCAAAATAAAAT
>PRKT01000011.1:4095045-4116740 GCA_003671525.1 Saccostrea glomerata | reverse complement strand
CATGAACTCACGCGCATGCACGTGCGCTTTGCTCTGATTGGCTGAAACAGAAATCTTAATATCTTTTTTGTTTTATGATGAAATGCTTTGAAACTTATAACATAGACATGTATTAGGATGTACTACAATATGGTATATAAATTTTTTCATGAAATCACGCGCATGCACATGCGCTGCAATCTGATTGGCTGAAACTTTAAATGACTATAACTCCCTTGGTTTTCAACCAAACAGCATGGGATTTAGAACATAGATAGACATAAAGGACTCCTACAAGATGGTATGGTCATTATTCACATGCATGCACGTGCGTGCACGTGCGATTCGCTCTGATTGGCTTAAACAAAAATTTCAATATCTTTTTTGTTTTTTGACGAAATGCTTTGAAATTTAGAATATAGTCATGTATTAAAATATCCTACAACATGATATATAAAAATTTTCATGAAATCACGTGCATGCGCATGCGCGTCAATCTGATTGGCTGAAACTTTAAATGGCTTTATCTCCTTTGTTTTTCGATGAAATGCTTTGAAATTTAAAACATAGTCATGTATTAGGATATCCTGCAATATGATATACAAAAAAATTCAAGAAATTACGCGCATGCACGTGTGCTGCAATCTGATTGGCTGAAACTTGAAATGGCTATATCTCCTTTGTTTTTTGACGAAATGTTTTGAAATTTAATACATAGTCATTCATTAGGATGTCCTACAATACAATATAGAAAAAATCATGAAATCACGCACATGCACGTGTGCTGCAGTCTGATTGGCTGAAACTTGAAATGGCTATAACTCCCTTGTTTTTCAACCAAACAGGATGGGATTTAGAATATAGATAGATATAAGGAACTCCTACAACATGGTATGGTCATCATGCACGTGCACGCACGTGCGTGCATTTAGAACGAGTGATATTAAAAATACACTTGAATGAGTGATTTCTAATACTTTTGGACTGATTCCTTTCATATATAGTATATTAAAATATATACATAGTGTAGAAAGATGATATAGTAATTACGCACCTGCATTCACATGCGTGCGGGTGCAATGCTAAAATTTGAAAATAATTGGTATCCTCCTGGGGAAACGTTGTTTAAGTCGAAAATGCTAGGAGACACGGCCAACCTAGTACCAGGAAACAGAGGTTTAATGAAATCCTCCATGTCATGTTGTTTATTTATTCATCCGCATCTCTGCTTTCCGAGTTATTTCATCTTGGGAGAGATGATGGTCTGATTGACCGCTTTCTTTTCTTTGTCTCCAAACTCATATTTTATACATCAGCAGTCCAAAGAATACTTCAAATATGCAAAGAATCAAATATGCAGGACGTTGTGGAAATAATGACAAAAGTTTACGATGAATATATATGTATAAAAGGACAGCAGTATAGTCTGATAGAAGTCGCAGAGCAAGTATTTGAAGAAATGACTGACACATATGCAGAGTTCATTAAAAGAAATTACAGATCATAAGTGGGTATGGAAATAAATTCATCAATGTGCAGTTTTTGTTTTCATTATATTTCATCTATTTTTAATTAATTTGACAAAATAATGAACAAAGAAAAAATATTATTTCATATGTTTATTTATTTACAACTAGATTATACAAGACTTAAAAATGGAAAGTTTTTAGAATTCCTTATTTGACTCTAAAACTTGATTAAGGAAAATATATTTATAACTGAAATAAACACGATTTTTAAAACTTATTTTATTTAAAGAAGATCATAATGAAAATATTAAACCTTCAGTGTCTCAGAACGATTCATCTGATGAGTCTTCAACAATCACAAGTTAGTATACAACGCATGTTTTAAGATTAGCAGTTGCTATAAACATTCTTCCATAATAACATGGCTGGTGCTCTTTCAAAATTGTGAATTTCATATCCCTAGGGTTAGGGGTTCTGGTGTTGATGTGGCTATACAAATTTCATAGTGAAAATGCATTAGTTATTGAGAATCGTCTCTGCTTCTGGGTATTCATCAAACTAACTACGAGTACATACATATGTAGGACTCCAAAGTGTGCGATGGGACTCCAGAGTCCGATGGTCTGCGCCAATCCCCGATGGCTCGACACGCTAAAGTGCGATGGTGCGGAAAACAATTAACGTTTATGACATCATAATGCTACTGCACCAAAGTTCCAAGGTCTAATATAAATATTCATAAATATATTTTTTTAAAAAACCTAATCTCTCTGACAGGTGCTAGTCTATAATCGTTCAAAAAGGTATGTAACAACTGGAACCTAGATTTCGTGGGTGGGTGCGAGAATAACCCTAACCACTCGGGTTTGTGCGAAGCAAGGGCTAATTAACCCTAATGAGTCGCATGGTGTAAGTATACGAGGACTACTCCGCGCTTTTCTCAGCAACTACTCATCGTAGATGCTTGAAATTTTAACACAATCTTCTCTGAGACATGCAATATGGTGGGATTCATTTTTGTTTAAATCCGATATCAACTTCCTGTTTGTCTGTGCATCTGTCCGTTTCATACATAACAAATTTTCGTTGCAGTTTTCTTAGCAACTACTCATCAAAGGTGCTTGATATTTTAACACAATTTTCTCTGAGGCATGCCATACATTGGGATACATTTTTGTTCACATCCGATGTCAACTTCCTGTTTGTTTGTCCGTGTCATACATAACAAATCTTCGTCATAGTTTTCTCATTAGCTGTTCATAGCAGATGCTTGAAATTTTATTACACTCTTTGTTGAGGCATGCCATATGGTGGGAATAATTCTAATATGAATCTGATGTCAACTTCATATTTGTTGTGCATTGAACTTGTGTATATTTATGCTTATTTACATCAGAGCGGGGGTATTCCTTGTGAGCATTGGCTCACAAATTTCTTGTTTATTGTGTTTACTGCATATAATGTTTGCACTACCGCATATAATGTTAAAAGCGCTTATTGTAATGATAAAACACCTTCTATAATGATAGATGTACATAATATAATGACATATCTACATCCATCGTCGCAAACCACGGCCAAAATGTACGATCTTCTCTCATTCTGGAGAGAACTATATGAGGGCTCCTGATTGTAGCTTGAGACGATGATCTACATCATATAATGAAAGAAGTACTGCATACATTTGTATAATGGAAGTTGCATACGATATAATGTACAACCTACTTCATAACATTAAAATAGTACCGCATATAATGAAGGAAACACTGCATATAATGTTAAGTCATCATAAAAGACAGTCCTGGCGTTCCATATATCAAGATATCAGAAATGGTAAATATCATTTCGAAAAAAAAAATTGCTTTCAATTTATTTTCTCTCCCACTCTCCGCACTCTTACTCTACCAACTCTTGCTCTCCATACTCTTAATCTCCACACTCTCTCCTCTCTCATTACCCTCTTTCCCCACTCTCCCTCTCCCCACTCTTTCATTCACTCCCTCTCTACCTCCGTTTCTCTCAAACTCCACTCTCTCCTCACTGTCACCTCTTCTCTCTATCCTCACTCTTACTCCATCTTTCCCCACCCTCTCTGGGGAGAGTGGGTTAAGATAGAATAAGAGTGGGGAGATAGAGGATCTACTCTCAAAGACAGCGAGAGAGATAGAAGGAGGCTAATTGAGATTAGGAGAGAGAAAGGAGAGTAGACAGAAGGTGTTTAGAGTGGGAGGTAGTAACCGCCCACTCTCACCCTCTTTTTTATCTCCCTCACTATATCTCTCCGTCTCACTCCTCCCCTCCCGTTTTGTCTTTCTCTCTGTCTCCCCACATTCTAACTCTCTCTTTCTTTTTTTTTTGATTGTCTTTCTGACTCAGTTTCTTCTTACTCGTGTGAAATAAACGAATTATATGCATTATACATCGATTTTTTGTAATTGTTTACAATTAAAAATAATGGAAATAATTCTATTTCCATAATAAAGAGAACATTCTTTCGTTGTTGTAAAATAAATTATAAAATGTCTATTCTTGATCTTTTTTTTTTTTTAATTTCTCAGAATTGACCATTTGTGCCAAAAAATTATGTTATTTAATTTTACAAGGGCGATAACTTAAGACAAAAATTTATAGAGACGGCCTACCAAAATATTTTTCATTTCCCTTAATATATATTTCGGGATTGACATTCACTATCTTTATCACTTGTTTGCGTTCAGTTTATTTGAATTTTATATTTTACATATTTTTTTCTACTCATAGAGACATAGTCCGAAAAATCTGACGTTTTCCTGGCTTTTTTACGATTTTGATATTTTACATGCCAGGAAAACGTCAGAACCGGCGCCATTACGAAAACTGGGAAATCGCCGCCTCCAACTGGAGGCGGCATTCCGAGGTTGATTTTCAATACTTGTAAACCGAATTAAATGCTGAATTCACATTTTATCAATAGTACAACACCTTTAGTACTCACCAACGTCGTTTTTATGTTTCGTTTATGAAATAATATAATCCGATGAACACATTTTATCTGACTGTCGAGATTTGTTTTCATTTCGTGCATTTTAAAATCGTGCAAGTTCTGAATCGGAATGTGGCGTGGTAATTTCTATTCATCGATACTGGTGAGTTCTAGGAGCATTGTACCATTGATAAATTGTGATTTCGGCATCTAATTCGGTTCCCAAGTATAGAAAATCAACTTCGGGTGGAGACGGTGAAATTCCCAGTTTTCGTAATGGCGCCGGTTCTGACGTTTTCCTGGCATGTAAAATATCAAAATCATAAAAAAAGCCAGGAAAACGTCAGATTTTTCGGACTAATAGAGACATTGTGAGGTTGCGTTGATACTAGCCAAAATGCACTTGGATCTCGACTCACTCGTTGTTCTATTTTATATTTTTGCTTTGAATTTGAATTGTTCGTTTGGTATTTTATTCAAATATGTACTGTTTGTAAAACTACAAATAATCTTTATTTGTTACATGGTTTTACTCTTCTAACAATAGGTTTTAACTTAACAGTTTTTGAGAGGTTAACCGTTAGGCCTTCAGCGTATGAGTGAATGCTCACCTATAATAACGGGTCCTGACCATGCATGCCTCTTGGAAAAACTTTTTTGTGCTTTTATTGATTTCAAACAGGCATTCGACACAGTGTGGAGAAATGGGCTTTGGAACAAACTGTTGAATAATGGCATTAGCGGTAAATGTTTTACTTTTATAAAAACATGTATAATGGAGTTAAGTTCCTTGTGACTATGAATGCTCTTTCATCTTACTTTGGCATACTTTGGCATACTGGCATAAGGATTTTGACACTCTGATAAATACTTTACAAGATGAAATTTCTGTATTGTTGAAATGGTTTAAAGACAACTGTATGCAAGCCAATCCATCTAAATTTCAGGCAGTTGCCTTGGGTAAGAAAACTTTTGATAAGAACCCTGTATTTAAAATTGATGGTGCAGAGATATTGTGTAAAGAGACTGTCAAATTATTGGGAATTTATATTGATTTTATGCTCAAATTTGATGTCCATATCAGTAATATCTGTAAAAAAAAAGCTGCTCAACAATTAAATGTGTTAAAACGCACTGGCTCAGTATTAACTCGGGCAAACAAAATTACAATATTTTATAGTTTTATTTTGTCAAATTTTAATTTCTGTCCTCTTGTATGGCACTTTTGCTCTAAGAAAAGTACCAGGAAAATTGAGAAAATTCAAGAAAGAGCTTTACGTTTTATTTATGAAGATTTGGAGAGTAGCTACGAGTCATTACTACTTAAGGCAAAATTACCATCATTAGAGATTAGAAGGATGCGTAGCATGGCTCCGGAATGTTTTAAGATTTTACATGACCTTTCTCCTAGATGTCTGTCAAACTTAGTTAGTTTTAAGAAAGTGACATACAATTTTAGATATTCAAACATTTTAGAAATACCAAAAGTGAGAACTACATCATATGGCAAAATGTCTTTTAGATATGCAGCACCAGTTTTATGGAACTCCTTATCTGAACATTTTAAATGTCAAACCAATTTTTTACAGTTTAAATCTATGATTGCCTCTTGGAGTGGCAAGGACTGTGAGTGTACAGCCTGCTCCACTAGGTAAGTTGTGTCCTTTTTGTTTGTGTCTCTGTGCATGTGTGTCAGTTTTTCTTTTCTTTTGTTTTCTTTTTATGTTTCTGTCGATGTGCTGTTCGCATGTTTGTAATGTTGTGACTTATGTATGTATACTTGTTGCTTTCTCTATGCATTTGTGCTGTATTGTTTATGTGTCTGTACATGTGTGTTTTTATATGTATCTTTAACTGATGATGTCCTTTAAATTAGACTGTGTGCTATATTGTTGCAAGTAATTCTATGTTTATATAGTGCTGCATGCTTTCATTGTTATGTATATGTTAAACATGTCAGTCAAAAGCTCATTAGAGCTTGTGTTATTTTTTAACTACCATACTGACTTTAAATAAAGCTTATCTTATCTGGATTTTACAATTGTAACATTGGTGTCCGCCAAGGAGAAAACTTATCACCTCTCCTGTTTTCTATGTATATTAATGATCTAGAAGAGTTTCTCGCCAGTAAAAATGTGCATGGGCTATCTTTTAATAATGTAAGCAGTTCAAACTCTGTAGAAAATGAAATTTTGATGTATTTTAAATTATTTATTCTGTTCTATGCTGACGATACAGTTATAATGTCTGAGTCTGCAGAGGGTTTACAACATGCTCTAAATGAGTTTCATTCGTATTGTGTACAATGGAAACTGAATGTCAATGTAGACAAAACAAAACAAAAATTATGATTTTTTCGAAAGGTCCATCTGTCAAAAATGTATTTTACTACAATAATTCTGTAACTGAAATTGTGAACGAATTTAAATACCTAGGTATACTTTTTTCCCGATCAGGTTCATTCTGTAAAACTAAAAAGTATTTATTTGAGCAAGCTCAAAAAGCCATGTATGGAATTATACGAAAAATCAGACAATTTAATTTACCAGTAGATTGCCAGCTTGTTTTGATCGATAAAGTTGTCACTCCAGTACTTTTGTATGGATGTGAGATATGGGGTTTTGAGAACATTGAAATAATTGAACGTGTTCATCTTAAATTTTTGAAATATATTTTTAATCTAAAAAGTAGTACTCCTAATTATATGGTTTATGGCGAAACAGGTCGCTTCCCTTTGTATATAACAGTGTATCTTATTGGGCAAAATTATTGGTAAGCCCTGAAAATAAGATTGTTTATGTTACATACAGACATTTATTTGAACAATTTTGTTCAGGAAGTTATAAGAACCCTTGGATTCTATGTATTAAGAATATACTTGATAGTTGTGGCTTCTCAAATGTATGGAATGAACAGACCTTTTTAAATATTAAATGGCTAAAGGTTATAGTTGAACAACGTCTTAAAGATCAGTACATACAGAAGTGGCGAAGTAATATTCGCAATTCATCTAAAGGTCTTTTTTATAGCACTTTCAAAACAGAATTTGGATTTGAAAAATATTTAGCTTTACTACCAAAAAAATTTAGAACCATTTTAATTAAACTAAGAACAGCAAATCATCGTCTTCCAGTTTAGACTGGGAGATGGTTTGGAATTCCTAAAAATGATAGACAATGTAATCTTTATAATAATGGACAAATAGCCGATGAGTATCACTACATTTTAGAATGTAATTTTTTTTTCCGAATGTAGAAAAAAAATATCTTCCCAATAAATATTGTAATAGACCAATTTTTTTCAAATTGTCAGAACTGTTGTCATCTGCTGACTCTAAACTATTAATTAGACTATGCAGTTACATAAATAGAGTATATGAAAAAGTCTGTCCTCCATAATTATTTTTGTTATATATATTTCATATGAATGTATTTCCGCCATTTCACGTGTATCTTGTATATTATTTTTTGTATATATTGTACATATTGTTGAACCTCATGTACCATTGACATGGTTTGAGTGAATAAATTGAACTTGAACTTGGAAAACACACATCATTTAATGTAGCAGAAGAAACATACAATTAAAAAAGGAATTCGACAAAATTCCTTTAAAAAACATGGCCGTAGGAACCGGGAGGGGGACAGAGTCCGGGGGAGGGGCGGGACCCTCCCCAATAATTTCCCGATGTATAGAATACTATAGACATTAAGCTACTTTATGCCTGTGTCCCCTCAATAAATACGTTTGATAGCCTTTTTTTTTTTGCTTGTCAAGGAATTTTTCGTAGTACCCGAACTGAAAACCCCCTCTTCTTCCCCCAAACTGAAATTGCTTTTTACGGCCCTAAAAAAATTGTGACTAATTTTTCGGCGTGGTTACCTATGCCCCATATAGCCAGGGTTTGAGAGATAAACACTTTGATGAGTTCCATGCAAAGGATAATTAAGAATGTGACAGCGAGATATGCGAGGAAACATTGAAGATAATGAAAACTTTCGATTTTCACTTTTGGAGGGTATCGTCATATCAATTTCAATAACTCCCGAATTATAAGACAAAATCAAATGGGAGTTACATTTTCTTTAAAGATGATTTTAAAAGTTGGATAGGATTACTTTTATCTAGAGGCAAATGAACCACCTCTAGACTTAAGAGAATTATACTAAATTATTTAAGAATAAGAATTGGACATTCAAAAGGTTCACCCATGATTCATATATACTGCATGGGGGAACATCAACCTGAATGTATATCTTGTGACTGTGTAATAATTATAAATCATAAACTTTTAGAATGTTCTTATGGGAAGTTTCTTGTATGCCAGTCCCTCAGAATCACGCGAATGTGCATGAGCAGTTACTTCCCTTGCTGTTGCTATGCAGCATATACGCAAACCGCCATTTTTCCACTCGCTTCAACAAAACGCATTTGTTAGAGTGATTAGGATATACATTTTAAAATTGGGGTTGATTCATAAATCTACTGTGAAATCTTCCTGACTTTGGACTAATTTAGTGCATTTTGTGACCAAAAACTTGCATGAATCAGCCTAATGTCGAACGTACCGATATATTATCTTACAGGATGTTGCGTTTGCTGAATTTGTTATTTAAATTCAAAAACGTTAGAAAAAACACAAATATTATATCAATTAATATGAACTATTTATTTAGAACATAAAGTATGAAATATAATATTTTTAAGTTTAAATTTAGATATTTTCCCATAAAAAATATTTAACAATGTAATAAAAATCCCTGTTCACTATAACATTTGTTAAAAAACCTTTCTACAATATTACCATACTTAAAAACTAATAAAAAATACCTTTCAACAATAATTCTCATGAGAATGTCACCCTTAACGGCTGCCGTACCTCTCTCTATCTAGCTCAAGAACCCGTATGTTATACAAACGTATCTAGGTAACAAGTTTGGCTTTCCAGAAAGCCTGAAATGTCATCTCTTTGGTATCAATAATGTCAAAGAGATAAAACAGAAAGGGAAATATTTTAATGCAATGAATATATGGATTATTACACCTGAAGTTCCCAAATGACTTAATTATTCAGCAAACTCCACAGTAAAGTACGAAATTTCTTTTGGCCGCAGTAGATATATGGAAAGCATGGACGTCTGCGAGAGCACCCAAGGCGATTTTTGGTGAAATTTCATTCTAGCGGTCTTTGTGCTTCTGGGTGTTTACAATTTACTTAAATTCAAATACTTTCCTTGAACTATATTTTCTTAACACAATACGGAATTATCAACAATAATTATCATTCATTTAAAAGCAGCTAATCATTATAGTTTGACAGGAATTAATTTAATAAATCTAATTACAGACTAAAAAATTAACATAAAATTAGCGTTGACCACTCTTCGTTCATTTTTTGCAGAATCTAATTGTAAGCTTGTTCTTTTGTGCGAGAACCAGTTTTCCCTTCGCGTCAACAAATCTATTTATAGAAATCACATCATTGTCAATTCTCCTTGTGTGGCTTACCAATTTAATAAGGCATAGTATTGAGGATCAATACATATACGACACACCGAAACTATAGATATTAATAAACATTGTACTTCTTTTCTAAATTTTCCTTGGCTTTCAAATAGGCCTAAACCGAAAGTAGATCACACACTCCTAAGCTAGTTCTTCTAAAAGAAAACCAGTTTACAGGCTACTTGGAACTCTGTAAAACATCGAGGACTCCCGAAAGATTAATGGAGGCTTACACTTGGACTTCACTTCCGGCATACAATCTTAATGTGTCATCTCCCTCTGTGTCATCTCCCGAGGGAGATGACAACTAGGTCATATCAATACCTATATATTTACAATACACAACTTATATCATTAAAATGGTAATAAAAATACGATAATATTTATTTTAAATACATAACATTATTACAAGAAAACAGTACTCGAGTCAAAGTACTGGATAATAACGAAATTCTTAATACAAATCATGTTCAGATCGGGATCGGAATCGCAGTATAAAAACATGTGATTTCCCGGTAAAGTCAAAACATCATCGAAATTAATAAACATAATATGCATTTATACAGTAATCATGCATCAATACCAGTTCGAATTTCCTCGACATGTCACAACAAAGTATAAGACAGGAAATATCGCACATTGTATACCTGAAAACGCAATTTACATTTCACATTTATCACACAGGAATAAAGTATGAAAACATGTAAGTAGTATAAGCGGCCCCGATAGCCCGGAAGTGACGTCATAACCGGAAGTTCATTCAGTAGTATGAGAGGAGTTGCGGATAGGAAATAATTCAGTGTATAATGGACTAACAATTAGCATATAAAACGTCAGTCAGCATTTGACTCAATGACCATTGTTTTTTATGACAAGGTCATTGTATCGAACATAGTAAACTTACGAAATGACTTCTCACAAGACTGCTGATATTCTTGATTCATCAACTTGTTCGTCAATATTTACCTCGTTTTCGAAATTGTTCATACGTAGAGCATGCTCGTGCGTATCGAATCAACTAAGATATACATGTATAAACTCCGTACGCAGGAAAAAGGGTATATTGCTGCAAAAGTAAAGGAAGTTGATGATTGTAAAGTTAAAATTATCATGTTGATCTAAGAGCTTTGTTGTTAGATAACCATTAACGTCTTTTTCCAGTAAAATATCCAACTAGAGGTACAGTGATGCTTTGTTGTTAGATAACCATTAACGTCTTTTTCAAGTAAATATCCAACTAGAAGTACGGTGAGCAATGAGCTCACTAAATGATACCCCCCCCCCGGCCTCCCACATGAATATAATGGCAGTGTCCATGTTTTGCTATGGGAACCAAAAATATGTGTCGGATTAAAATGTAAAATAGGAGGTGCGCCATGGCAATCTGTAATAAAGATTGTATGAAAGATTCATCAAATCATTCAGTGGTATGAGAGGAGTTGCGGATAAGAGATGGGTACCCCAAAGCATAACAGACCGACGTACAGCTAGACAGACGGACGGACATAGCGATTACTATATACTATGGAACGCGTTTGCATTTCGTTATGATGTAGATACAGTATTATATGCGGTGCTTTCTTCTTTAAGATGATGATCAACTACTTACGCAATATTTTCGCTTCAAATTTTAATATCACTTAATGAATTTCAATCCAATGTTTTTCCCGCGTCCGCGTCTACCGCCCATTTTATTGTCTAAATAGAAATGACGTAAGCTGCATATTTCCAATCTTGCTAGTTAATGTTCCGCGGTCTTGCATATCAAGAGCTTTTCATTGACCAGTCACCTATGATCTATCTTTGATAATTAAAAACCTATTCTTGGTTAGAAAATTAATAAGACTGATTTATAAAAAATATGCCGATCAAAGTTAGAGAAAAAAGATACATTTAGAAGTATTTTTCTGTCCGGAAAAGCCGGAATGGGTGTCTCATTGTTTTACTACTAAATATTTTGTAAAGCGTGCTTCCCATGTTGGTAACATGTGCATGTATATATTTAAATCAATTTTCATCATGTTTTGTATTAAACCCAATCACTAATTATTTATAATTTATTACATATTGTGTTATTACATTTTGCGTTGTCATTAGTGCAAAAATAAAAGAAAATGCATAATGTGACAACGAAAAAAGCACATTATTACAGTTTGCGTTGATCTCGACGCAAAATATAATAACGTAAAATGTAATAATCTAAAATCTTGTTATTACATTTTGTGTTATTGCATTAAGTTATTGCAATTTGCGTTGTCTGAGGCCTGTTTAGCAGAACGAACGTTCGTAAGCGCTCGCCAAAATTACTATTAGAGGTATAAGGACTTTTTGGCGAGCGCTCGCGAATGTTCGCTCTGCTGAACAGGCCTCTGGTTTATTACATTTCGCTTTTATATTACATATGGCGTTGTAACACCGCTGTCAGCTGTTTGATACATATGTTGTAACACCGCTGTTAGCTGTTTCATACATATGTTTGCGGCGTTTTAATGTATGGTAGTGGAATCTGGGATTTTCATAAATTTCCAGAAATTGTAAGACTGCATTTATCCTTTTTTAAAATCACCCATTGTGTTAGGCGCAATACATGCACGTATATGATTTATACAGAACTGGGGCAATATCCATATAAAATCATGAAGTTCTGGTGTAAACTATTAAACACAGAAAACTGCATTTCAAAATCTTCATACGAATACCTGCGACATGATGTAGAGAATCGGTCGGGAACAATTACAAGTATAAAGTGGGTGCGCGACGTAAAACTTGTTTGCCTTCTTTAATGAAACTTACAGGGAATATGGCACGAGACGGGAGTTGGGGAGCGTTTGGGGAACATCTGTAACGGTTCCCGTTACAATTAGCACTAGTTTCATCTTGGGAGAGATGATGGTCTGATTGACCGCTTTCTTTTCTTTGTCTCCAAACTCATAATTTATCCATCGGCAGTCCAAAGAATACTTCAAATATGCTGTAGAATCAAATATGCAGGACGTTGTGGAAATAATGAGAAAAATTTACGATGAATATATGTATAAAAGGACAGCAGTATATTCGGATAGAAGTCGCAGAGCAAGTATTTGAAGAAATGACTGACACATATGCAGAGTTCATTAAAAGAAATAACAGATCAGATGTGGGTATGGAAATAAATTCAACAATGTGCAGTTTTTGTTTTCATTATATTTCATCTATTTTTAATTAATTTGACAAAATAATGAACAAAGAAAAAATATTATTTCATATGTTTATTTATTTACAACCAGATTATACAAGACTTAAAAATGGAAAGTTTTTAGAATTTTTAATTTGACTCTAAAACTTGATTAAGGAAAAATATATTTATAACTGAAATAAACACGATTTTTAAAACTTATTTTATTTAAAGAAGATCATAATGAAAATATTAAACATTCAGTGTCTCAGAACGATTCATCTGATGAGTCTTCAACAATCACAAGTTAGTATACAACGCATGTTTTAAGATTAGCAGTTGCTATAAACATTCTTCCATAATAACATGGCTGGTGCTCTTCCAAAATTGTGAATTTCATATCCCCAAGGTTAGGGGTTCTGGTGTTGATGTGGCTATATAAATTTCATAGTGAAAATGCATTAGTTATTGAGAATCGTCTCTGCTTCTGGGTAATCATCAAACTAACTACTAGTACATACATATGTTGGACTCCAAAGTGCGCGATGGGACTCCAGAGTCCGATGGTCTGCGCCAATCCCCGATGGCTCGACACGCCAAAGTGCGATGGTGCGGAAAACAATTAACGTTTATGACATCATAATGCTACTGCACCAAAGTTCAAAGGTCAAATATAAGTATTCATAAATATATTTTTTAAAAACCTAATCTATCTGAAAGGTTCGAATCTATATATAATCGTTCAAAAGGTATGTAACAACTGGAACCTAGATTTCGTGGGTGGGTGCGAGAATAACCCTAACCACTCGGGTTTGTGCGAAGCAAGGGCTAACTAACCCTAATGAGTCGCATGGTGTAAGTATACGAGGACTACTTCTAATAACTCTAAAAGGCGAAGCAATAAGCAAAATCAATAAAACTGTATGCGAGGACGAATGCAGAAATGAACCATCGGACTTTAGCGCAGGGCGTCTCATAGGAAACGAGCCATCGTATTTCGGCGTGACCATCGTACTTTGGCGTCCGTACCGACAACGTACCATCAAGGTTTGGCGAGAGCATCGGACTTTGGCGTCACCATCGGACCTTGGAGTCTTACATATATATGTAGCTACGATGAGCAAGACTTCTTCTTTCATTGTCCATGTCCCTATGGTCAAAATTTTTATTGTTAGGCAAGGGCTGTGTACCTTATATAGTAAAAATGCATTAGTTCTTTGAAAATATTCTCCTCTATTCCTGGAAATAAAGCAGTTGAACTATCTATATTGTTATGAATAGCAATGATGTCTCTTCCAGAATTATGAATTTCGAGGCTCCGGGATCAGGGGTACCATTTATACTGAAAATGAATTAAAGCTTTGTAATCTGCTCCTCGGGATTTATCAATCGTTAATGATGAGCAAGGGTGCCTTTTCCAATAGTGAGAAAGATCCGTTCCAGGTTGAGGGACTCCTGAGGGTAGGGGCGGTGCTTACTAGTATTATTACTGATTATTTGAAATACATGTCCCCCTACTCTGGTTATGGATATGAAGTAATCAATCTGAGTATGCTGAGTGGATAGTTATGATGAGCAATGGTGCTTCTTTCAAAAGTGTGAATGTCATGGCCTCTGGTTTAATGTATGATTGGAAAGCTGTTAAATGATGCTCAGGTGACCTATAGGACTATGGGCCTCTTGTTAAAAGTTAAATGATATGTTTATAATGTGTATTATATGTAACTATATATAAGGATACATTACTAACTTAGAATAATAAACATCTTATTTCAGTCAGTTGAAGCATTCTAGAATAAGTCTGAAAGGTAAGAATCAAATCGGTTCTGTTCTTCAGAGAAACAGTATTTAAGGCAGTATGCAAGGCAAGTAGTTCATGTGTGTTTTTGGTTAGATATTTGCAGCAGCATCTTTAAAAAAGGATCTTTATCTCAGAATATCAAAAGTAAGTTTTGCATGAATATCATTGTATTGAGGACCCGGAAACATTTCATCAAATATGATTAACCGTGATATTCCCATGTAAGTATAAGTAACTCATATGTTTTATAAGTAAAAATTTCAATATTTATTTTAATCCATAATTTAATTGTAACAAGAGTATCTAGAAAGCTCGGAATTCGGAGAATTGAAATCGCTAAAGACAAGATGGGAAAAGAGAGATTTTTACGAAGATTCACCAAAACTATTTATGAAGAAATTGGGGAACATCAAAAGATGCTGACCACTGCTGCCATAAGTCTCGAAGACTACCGGCTATCAATTATTGGGGCAGATATTAAGGTCTTCAATCCCTAATAGGAAGAAATTCAATGAAATTGAAAACATAACAGATATGTAGGCACTGAATACTCAGTTTATTTAGACATACTTCCCATTTATTACTATAAGTATGCTTAGTGGGATGTGTCCTAATTCATGACCTTGAATTTTGGTAAGAGTTATCTCTCCTTTTTTAATTAATAAAAAAAAATCAATTAAAAAAATTTAGCTGGTAAAAAAATTGTTTTCAATTATCATTCTATTTTTAATATTTCAGTGCATCTTTCCACCACAGGATTTATTGATATTCAAATTATTTGAATTTTTATTTTGAAAAAACGCTTTTTCCCCATAGACTTCAATGCAATCTTTGTTAATTAACTACTGCTTAATTGATGAACTTTTTGAAAATTTCTCGTGGGCAATCCTTTTCCACTATAAAATGCTTTAATATAATATCAGAGTATTGTGTACTTGACGGACATTTAAGGATAGAGCATTTGGTCCCATTAGGGATTGAAATCCTTAAGGCATCTCTTATGTAGAACCACGATACAAAGGTGATTGAGTTCCTTCGGTGATTGGCCAGAATGTAAAACTGTTTGTCATAAATATTATATATAAACAGGGGCCATATTAGCCAGTAGACCTGTTGACTTCTCGAGCTGTAGACTTAATTATGTCAGTACCTACGTCTGTGTTATTTATAGATCCATTTATGCATATTTATGAATGGAAAAAATGAAATTATAAACATAAAATTAATATTATCAATATTAAATAATTCGTCGATTTCAAATTGATATATATTTAAGAGGACTATTCACTCCTATTGCAATTTGAATGAATCTTTAAGAACTACATAAACAAGATGACTCTAAAGAAAGAGGGCGTATAAGGCGTGGACAATACCCCGCTCTGTTCTATGGTCGAAACAATGATCTTGTCAGCAATTTATTATTGAGTCAAATGTCAACTGACGTTTTTCATACCAATTGATAGTCCATTACTTACACACTGAATTGACGACGGATTTTCCCGTTATTTCTCGATCATGACAATGACCACACGGCGGATGTGACATGTCGGCAAGGGATGCTCACTCCTCCATGTCACCTGATCCCACCTCTGATGTTTTGGAGGTCCGTGTTTGCTCTGCTCCTATTTTCCATAATATGGAACTTTGAGCTTGAATACTGTTGGTTATCTCCATACATTTCATACTTATTCAGAAAACTTAAAGTACATTTAGCATTTTCAAATTTTAAAATAAAAGAGGTATGCTGTGGATCACGTTTAAAACTAGAGGTACTGTGAGCAATGAGCTCACTAAATGATACCCCCCGCCTCCCACATGAATATAATGGCAGTGTCCATGTTTTGCTCTGGAAAACCAAAAATATATGTCAGATCAAAAAGTAAAATAGGAGGTGCACAATGGCAATATGTAATTAAGAATCTGTGAAAGTTTCATTAATTTCCTTCAATGGTATGAGAGGAGTTGCAGATAAGAGATGGGTACCCCAAAGCGTAACAGACGGACGGACGGACGGAAATACCGATTACTATATATCCTCCCACTTTTCGAGCGGGGGGTATAAAAATTATCATTATATTAAAATACTGAACTCAAGACGAATGTCAAAGGTAGATGATCGTGAATAATTTTAAGGATTATTTTAAACTTTAAAATCAATCCAGTGATCTTCGATCGCAAAGTAAAGCATGACCAAATGATCTTTTGTCAAGGCTATGACGAACCCACAACTCACCAACTTTGAGCTACGTATAAAACTTTTCATTCGAATTTTAAAGAATATTACTACCAATGACCTTGAACTTGTTCAAATGACCATGTGTCACGTTCATGAAACATCTCTAGGTTATAAGTAATCATGTTAATATTAATGAATTCAATGTATATTGAAGGGATTCTGAACGATTTTCAATAATTTTAAACTACAGTGGTTTTAACGCATTGCTAGATAACGATAAAAATGAATTGTATCATTGTTGCGGTGTTTTTCCTTTGAAGACCACTTTGTTATGTTCCCCAAACGAAGTTGGGGAACATATTGTTTTTACTCTGTTTCTTATTATTATTATTTTTCTTCTTCTTCTTCTTCTTCTTCCTGGGTACTTTTTTGTCCGGAAATGATCTTGTAAACTGTTCGTCCGATGTAGGTAAAACCTTTTTAGGGTCAGTAGACATGTGATGTAGATCTGCGGAATCAAGGTCATTTTGCGCACACGTGCTTGCAAGAGCGTGCACGTGCAACACGTGAAATGACCAATATAATGGATATTGCCGTAACTTTTCTATTTTTTGATGAAATTTTTTGAAACTCATAATGAAAGGATACATTAGAAGTATAGACAAGATAGCATGGTCAAAATAATAAGATCTCACGCGCATGCACGTGCGCTTCGCTCTGATTGGCTGAAACTAAAGTCTCAATATCTTCCTTGTTTCTTGTCATAATCCTTTTAAATTTTAAAAATAGTCCTACATTATGAAGATCTACAGCATGATATAAAAGAATTTTCATGAAATCATGCGCATGTGCACGTGCTGCAATCTGATTGGCTGAAACTTTAAACGGCTATATCTGCTTTGTTTTTTTGACGAAATTCTTTGAAATTTAAAATATAGTCATGTATTAGGATATCCTACAATATGGTATAGAATAAAAATCATGAAATCACGCGCATGCACGTGTGCTGCAATCTGATTGGCTGAAACTTGAAATGGCTATTACTCCCTTGTTTTTCAACCAAACCGGATGGGATTTAGAACATAGATAGATGTAAGGGACTCCTACAAGAAGGTATGGTCATCATGCACGTGCACGCACGTGCGTGCATTTGGAACGAGTATAATTAAAAATCCAATTGAATGAGTGATTTTTATTACTTTTGGACTGAATGCTTTAATATATTGTATATTAAAATATATAGATAGTGTAGACAAGTGATATGGTCATAGCGCACATGCATTCACATGCGCTTGGGTGCAATGCTAAAATTTGAATATAATTGGTATCCTTTTGGGAAAACGTTGTTAAAGTCAAAAATGCACAGAGTTCGTCTTATTTAATGAAGCTTACAGGGAATATGGCACCAAAAGGGAGTTGGGGAGCGTTTGGGGAACATCTGTAACGGTTCCCGTTACAATTAGCACTAGTTTTTATTGTGATCTAACAACCATGTTCTATCAAGATAGAGCACGTCAAGAAAAAATATAAATAAAATAGCCAACTTTATAGGAAAAACACAAATTATGTAAACATAGTGAAGTTAAACCTTTCCTAAAATAATTTTTTTGTAATTTCATACTTCGAATCTTAAATTCAAAATGGAATCACAAAGCACATTTTTAGGCCTAAACTAGAGGTACTGTGAGCAATGAGCTCACTAAATTATACCCCCCGCCTCCCATATGGTTATAACTGAATTGACAAAGTCCATGTTTTTCTGTGGCCTGGAATCCCAAAATATGTGTCGGATCAAAGAGTAAAATAGAAGGTGCACAATGGCAATATGTAATAAAGATTCTGTGAAAGTTTCATTAAATTTCACTCACTGGTATAAGAGGAGTTGCGGATAAGACAGACGGACGGACGGACATACCGATTACAGTATACCCTCCCACTTTTCAAGCGGGGGGGGGGGGGGGGGGGGGGGGGGGGTAATGAATGTTTTTGACTCTCAGAAACTTTAAGCGTAACAAACGACACACAATGTAGTACACGAAATGAAGTGGATATTCAGAGCCGGCTTGTTTTTTTAATTCCAACAACAATTGCTGCATCCAGTAATTTAGAGAATCACTGTACATCTTGATCGGTCATAAGTGGACATTTTCCCGTGCGGTATTCATTGAAAGTTTAGATATTACCCAGGTATTTTTTACTTGTGTTAGGACTAACTAGCATAAGGAATTTCCATCCTAATATCCCAAAGAACCAAAATGAATTTGAACTACCATATCTATATTGGATTCCGATACATTTTCAATTGTAAAAGTTATGTTTAGGAAAGGGGGGTTGCTACGTGCGTGTAATGTCTGCTCTGAAAATCGTTTGTCTCTTCCTGATACATAACATTTATATAGTATAGTTAATGACTGTGAATATCAGCTATTTTTATACGCCATAGTTTAACAATTTATACAATAGATTGATAATTTTTTTAATAATAAGTGCATCTCTCTCTCATTGTAAATTACATGTACTGAAGTATTGTTATGATATCTTTCTCTCTCCTTGTTAGCTGCAGAACTGTAGCTCTCTGGTTGAGAAAATTCGGACAGATAAAGCAGAGCTACAGATCCAAGCGGTGTAAAAACCTTTGATTTACGCCGACGATTTTTTGTCGCTACTGTAGGTATTTATTTCGTGTAGTTTATGCTTTCTATGGCTTTGGTATCATATAATTAACTCTTAATTTGAAATTTTGTTTTAATTACCTTTTAACGGTACGAAACAGTCCTGTTTATAGTTTTGGAATGTCGGTTTAAGGTGGCTCATTACATCCACAGTTTATTTTAGATTTCAATACAGCACAACTTATAATGTAGATGTCAAATATCCAGATGGGGGTATTGATATCATAAATATTTTTTATAAAATTTTTTAGTTTTTGTTTTATTTTAGTGAAATGTTTTATTTCAGGTTTACTATTCACAGAATTTCAGAACTTTCAGTGTCAAATGATGGGCATCTTCTTAAGACAAGTACACACAGTGAAAATACCTCATAATACCTAATAATTTTTTTATTAGAAAAAATAATTTTCTCCTAGAAAACAATTAATGTCATTATCTTTTGAATCTATGCATAAAACATTTTAAAAATGTGTTCTGAAGAGACAAGGAATGTATTTCAATGAATTACATTTGTCAAATTGAATTAAGAAAGTTTAAACGAAATGAAAAATTCAATTTAAAAAATATTTGGTATAAAAAGTCCACTTTTAAGAGTTATCCTTCCTAATTAGCCAAGACTCAAAACACTATGGAACGTTTGACATTTCATCTAATATTCAGAATAAAGCTTTAAATTGCCAGAGTATACATTTAAAACAATAAAACAAATATAAAAATTAACACCAACACAGTAAATAGCGCAGTTAAATAAAATTTTAATTTCAACAAGGTTGTAGATTTTAACTCGAATTTCCTCCATACATACATGTCAGTGACTAATAGAGTTCACTGCATGCATGGCTATGAAATTGACATTACTTGTTTGGCGAAGATTTGACTGTTGCTTTCTTTTGTTTCTGCCTAAAAGCAATTCTTCTTGGTTTATGCATAATGAATCCGTTACTTTGTTTTCACTGTTTACAACACCGCATGTTTCATCTATATTTAAAGCGTTTTAATGGTCAGGGTCATATTATAGAGGTACCTATACAACTCGTCCCCTGAGCAAACCGGTCGACACAATGGAGGTTTATTTTTTTGTGTAGTACGTCATCAAAAAGTGGTGTAATGAGCCTCCTTAAATGAGTTCCATTTCGACGTCCGTAACCACAAACAGCCATTTGCTAGCATTTAGAGGTAAGTAAATGATCAAGAATTGAAGTTGAATGTAAGATTAATTATCAAATACGATTTAAAGTTATTTTCAAAGTTTGGGAAAGTATATAATACATGAAAAATACCCAAAGTGAGCGACAAAAAATCGTCGGCGTAAATCGAAGTTTTTTTTTTTTTTTTTTTTACAACGCTTGGATCTGTAGCTCTCTGCTTTATCTGTCCTAATTTTCTCAAGCAGAGAGCTACAGTTCTGCAGCTACCTCGCTGAAACTCTGAAGTATTAGCATGACTTCAAAATTCCTTTAATTAATATTAACATATGATGAAGGAAACACTGCATATAATGTTAAGTCATCAGAAAAGACTGTCCTGGCGTTCCATATATCAAGATATCAGAAATGGTAAATATCATTTCGAAAAAAAAATGCTTTCAATTTATTTTCTCTCCCACTCTCCGCACTCTTACTCTCTCAACTCTCGCTCTCCATACTCTTAATCTCCAAACTCTCTCATTACCCTCTTTTCCCACTCTCCCTCTCCCCACTCTTTCACTCACTCCCTCTCTAACTCCGTTTCTCTCCCACTCCACTCTCTCCTCACTGTCAAAGACAGCGAGAGAGATAGGCTAATTGACAGGAGAGAGAAAGGAGAGTAGACAGAAGGTGTTTAGAGTGGGAGGTAGAAACCGCCCACTCTCACCCTCTTTTCTCTCCCTCACTAAATCTCTCCGTCTCACTCCTCCCCTCCCGTTTTGTCTTTCTCTCTGTCTCCCCATATTCTTACTCTCTCTTTCTTTTTTTTTTTTTTTTTTTTTTTTTTTTT
>PRKT01000011.1:4041640-4071295 GCA_003671525.1 Saccostrea glomerata | reverse complement strand
CACCCCCCCCTGCATAAAAATATAATAACACCAGATCTAACTTCTTATTGCTTTAAATAATATAAAATAATTTGTGATTTCAGCCAATCTGTATAAGCTTAGTCACAAAGTTTAAAAGAGGAAAGTGTAGTGACAGCCAAAATAAATTTATAACAGGAAAAACACCCAAGGGATTTAATAATCTAACTGCGAGAGATTTTTCCTAAATTTGGGGACATATCAGTGGATCTCTGCTGTACTCAGTTTTGGTTTTTTTTTTAGCTGGATGAGGGGCACAAAGATACTCTTGTCTCCCCCTCTTCAAAAGTGGTGATCGGTGCAATAGCATGGATCTATAAATTTCAATTTGTCTCCATCTCCCTTTTTTAATATACTTTTTAATTTGATTCAGCCTTTAATCGTATATGCTGACATGATACATAATCTTTTACTGCATCCCGAGCGAAGTGAAGGTTCATTGGAATTCCCGCCCCCGCCAAAATAATTCAAAAAACACTTTATTACATTTTTACCCGTGAAATACTGTAATTTATTCATTGAATAAATCAAAGTACTGAAAGTACTGAGAAGCGCTAAGCTGGCAATGCATTTTAATGTATGGAACTGAGTATCAGTACCTATGGAATTTTGTTTCTACTTATGAAATTTCATTGGCATTATGGTTTCATATTTGTTTTTCCAGATAATGAATCTTCTCCAAACAGGTATTATTTGAACCTGTTGAATCAGAATTTGTGTTGTATACTATTGGCTGAAAAGTCACATTTTTCTAGATTTATTTATTTGCAATTAAGATGCCAATTTGTAGTGTAATTCCAAGTTTACTGTAGGCATTTCAAATAATTGTATACAGGTCAATTTCCACCCCAGTTATAGCTGTGCTCATCTCGAAATAAACACAAGTGAGTCAATGTCAGACAGGGAAATAGGAAGAAGGAATATGTTCTGAAAGAGAACTGCAAGTGGATATTTTTGAAATGGGGCAAAAGTGTTTAGAAGTCTTAGAAGGTATTAAAAAACAAGAGGCCCATGGGCCACATCGCTCACCTGAGCACTAAGGGTAGGAGAAAGTAGAAAATGGCTTTTTATTGTAAAGTTTAAATCCAAAAGGTAGTCCCATGACCAATCATGGATTTGCTATTTTTATAGAAAATGATTTTCAAAGAATTTTCCTATACATATTTTTAAAAACTTTGGTCGGCCATTTTGGCCCCACCCTACCCCGGGGGGTCATGATTTGAACAAACTTGAATCTACACTACCTGAGCATGCTTCCATATAAATATGATGAATTATGGCTCTGTCATTCTTGAGAAGAAAATTTCTAAAGAATTTTCCTATATATTTCAATGTAAAACTTTGGTTGGCCATTTTATACCCGGCCCACCCCTGGGGTCTGATTTGAACAAACTTGAATCTACACTACCTGAGCATGCTTCCATATAAACATGATGAATTATGGATTTGTCATTCTTGAGAAGAAATTTTTTAAAGAATTTTCCTAAATATTCCTTTGTAAAACTTTGGTTGGCTATTTTGGCCCCTCCCTACCCCCGGGGGTCATGATTTGAACAAACTTGAATCTACACTACCTGAGCATGCTTCCATATAAATATGATGAATTACGGCTCTGTCATTCTTGAGAAGATTTTTAAAGAATTTTCCTATAAATTTCAATGTAAAACTTTGGTCGGCCATTTTTGCCTCGCCATACCCCCGGGGGTCATGATTTGAACAAACTTGAATCTACCCTACCTGAGGATGTTTCATCTGTCCTGGCATAGTGGTTCTTGAGAAGATTTTTAAAATATGCCACCAAATTTTTATGAATTCTTAATTATCTCCCCTTGAATGAGGGCGTGGCCCTTCATTTGAACAAACTTGAATCCACTTCACCCAAGGATACTTTGTGGCAAGTTTGGTTGAAATTGGCCCAGTGGTTCTTGAGAAGAAGTCGAAAATGTGAAAAGTTTACAGACAGACAGACGCCGGACAGAACATGATCAGAGAAGCTCACTTGAGCTTTCAGCTCAGGTGAGCTAAAAACGGTAAAAAGTAACTCTGTATACAGCAATAGACTATCGAAAGTGATCGGTCAAACAGGAACAGTGTTCGGCAGTTTGTATGGGATAAATAAAATACATTTATTGTTAGGTATGATTGCACTGAATAATAAACAACAAGAATTTGAAATTTATGTTTATTTGCTGATTTTAATGGTTCATCTCTTTCAACTGTATATGTAACAAGTTAAAAAGTTCAAAATGATGTACACCTAAAAATTTAATGACAAATGAACTGAAGGTAAAGTTAGCAATTACAAAAATGCATTGTGAAAGGTAGATCAATATTCACAGTTTTATAACAGGCTTGGATTCAGGATATTTTTTCCTGGTATAGGGGATAGGGTCTGCCCCAGTCTAAAAAAATCTAATCAAGAAATTTCTCCCCCCCCCCCCAATCAAAGAATTTGTTAAAAATAAAAAGTGCACTTTTTATAGAAATGAAAAATCTATCTCGTTTGGGTGGGGTGTTTTGAGAAAAACAAAACATGTAACTATCATTCTTAAGCCGATGTCTTTCTTCTTAACAATCACATGAATTAAAGACTCTTCGAATAGTCTTTCTAACTTCACAGACATCATCTTTTATAAGGAGGGGGGGTGTAAATGTTTATTCATTTACTTTACTTTGTACGTTGCATAACCTCAATAATTAATTAAAGGAGATTTCACCCCCCCCCCTCCTAAATCCGTGCTTACTTTGATTTCAGTTTGGGTTTCAGTGTTAAATTTCAATTATTATTAATTTAGCATTAAATTGTGAATTTAGTTAGTAAAAAAAACTACAGCATACTAGAAATTATTTATTTTTTTTACGTTGTATATATTTTGTATCTATCATGTTTTTTTTAAATTTGTTTGTCAATAGCTATCTCAAGACATGCTGTTTGACTGTCTTCATTCATTGTCTACAGAATTTCTCTCGTTAAAGTAATACATGCTTGTATATCGCGTAGTTTTGATTAGTTAAGGGAACAAAATTAAAAAAGATCATACATGTATAGGCTATTAGGCCTATACACAGTCAATCTCTGTTGTTGTTTTTTTTTTTGGGTCAGGATCAATCTCTCCTTTCATTATTTATTTGTATAAATCTGATTTATTAGATGTAAATAAAAAAAAAAGTTTTTAATTCTTTTTGTAGACTAACAACATTGAAAAAGTAAGCAAAATTAGATAAGCCTCGGACTATTCATAATCTTGAATCATATATGTATGCATAAAA
Source organism: Saccostrea glomerata (assembly GCA_003671525.1). NCBI lineage: Eukaryota > Metazoa > Mollusca > Bivalvia > Ostreida > Ostreidae > Saccostrea > Saccostrea glomerata. The sequence goes on along the minus strand of PRKT01000011.1, from coordinate 4,068,007 downwards.
CTAGGCGTCAGGAATTCCCCCACTTAAAAAAAACAGTGGGGGAAATCCGGACACATTGATTTATAAAATTTAATGAAAAATTAACATTATTTTGTATTATTCATCGTATTTTTTTCTTTTTAAACATATATTCTTTACATGAGAATTTTTAAAAACATTAAATGGAAATAAATACTTACCTTAGATGTTGTTTTAGTTCTATGTCGAATCGCCCTTATTTTGTTCAAATTTTGCCGCTAGTAGATTTCAGGAAACGTATAAGTCCCAAGTTCAACTTCTGACGTAATTATAGTATTCGGAATCATCATAATGTTTAAAGATATGACAACAACAACAACCAGTTTTCAATGTAGTTTATTTATTTATATCGACCATACAGATGTGCCGAAAAAATATGACAGAAAAGGAAGACTCTATATTTGTCCGGAATTACCCCCTGTCCAGAATTGTACGGATCTCCCCTATGTCATTTCAATGATTTCAAACTGGAGAACTACTTTACAAAACAGGGCAGATGCTTTTTTTTATTCTTATAAACATTATAAGTATAATTACAAATAATGATTGAAAAATTATGTACTGTTCTGCAATTTAAAGGAAAAAAAGGGTGGAATGATTTTAATTTTAGCAGTGAGCACCTGGGTTCGATCGCCAGTGTCCAGATAGTTCAGGCGGTAGAGCACCTGACTGGAGATTTCCTTTTCATCTTCTCCAGTTACATGTAGGGTTGCATTTGAAGCCCACAATGTGCTTCAAAATTCTATTTATAACAGGGCTACTCAGAAATTAAGAGTCAGTTTAGGAGAAGTTATGTTTAAGTGTTACTTGTTCTGTAGAAGAATAGTATGTAAATAAAATTTTAGATGACACCGGTTCTCAGGCTTGTCTGATAGACAAAGATATATATAGGCCTGGGAAGCAAATTGTAAGTTATCATGAGAAACTACTTTGAATATCTCAACTCACTCTTGACAAAGCTCAGTCTTCATGAAAAACCAGCCCATATTTGGAACTGTGACGAAACTGGTAAGTAGTTCGAACACGAACCGGTTAGAGTATTGGCAGAAAAGGGATCAAAGTCTGTAGTCGGTCGAGCATCTCTTGGACGCATAAATGTCACCATCATGGCCTGCGTCAACGCCTCTGGAAACGCCTATGTCACCTTTGTTTAATGTGAAAGGAAAAACTACACGCTCCTTCTACGGTTTTAATACTAGTGCAGCACCAACAGGAACGAGGTGGCATTTCCAGGCTAATGGTTGGATGACCGACGAGATTTGAGAGCTGTGGTTTACAGAAGTCTTCTTGAAAGAATGCGGTGAGGCTAGACCTCATTCTGGACGGTCATTCCTCCCATGAGAGCCTTGCAATCCTTGAGCTTGCCATACAAAATGAAATATACATACTGAGCCTTCCTCCTCACACCACTCATGCCTTGCAGCCCCTTGATCGCTCTGTCTTCGGTCCTCTCAACACCGCTTATAACACTGCCTGTTCTGAGTTTCTGACTGAAAGCATTCTTCACTCTGTCAACAAGTGGTCCTTTCCTGGTCTTTTCCACACTGCATGGATTTCAGCCGTGACTGAGAAAAACATCTGCAGTGGCTTCCGATCCTGTGGCATCTATCCTTTCAATCCAAATGCTGTTGATCCACAGTTGCTGAAACCCCCAAAGCCATCCGATGCAGCAGTGACTTCGATACCTGTTTCCTTTTCTACTTCTTCTGATCATCAAATCGCTACGGTTTCTGCTATAATTGAATCTCAACCACCTACCCACTCTTCTGTAACTTCTGTTCCTAGTCTCCCACCTGCAACCATGGACAGTTTTCCATCTTTGGATCTCTCCCTTGCACCAAACAATCCAGAATGTCTAGAAGAGTTGACACCTTGTTGCAATAGGTTCTGATGCAGAGGTGCTTGTACCTTCCCTACCATGTTCTTCTAGCTGTCCACCTGCCATTGATGATCCAGAGCTACTCCTGAGTCTCATCACTTCAGGAAAACTAGAGGTATCTTCTGAGTTCCTATCATCACCTCTACCAGAGGACATTACAATTGCTGAAGTGCCGTTAAGTATCTGGGATTCTGCAATAAGTGAGTTTTTTTTTACCTCCCCCTCCTCCCCCATTAACTATCGAAAAATCGGTGAATCCTAAAACATCAAGATCAACTCACAGGCTCCTTACCTCTGAAGAAGTGATCACTGCTAAGCAGCAGCAACAAATGAAAAAGGAAATGGCAGAAATCAAAAAGAGAGAAAGAAAAGATTGCAAAATCAAGAAATAACTTTCATATTCTATAAAGTCCTTTTCAAATTTAAATTAAGCATAGTTAATCTATTTCTTTATCAAATTTTACTTATACGTTGATATCATACATTTTATTATTCTGTTGTTGGTTCTTTAAATATATCAAAATATTGATCAAAACAAGAGTGTTAATTATTCTTGGTAAAGATTCAATCTATATTTAAAACTTTCATCTTCTCCTTAATTAACATTTATTAGCAGCTGGAATTCTTCACAGCGGGTTGCTGATAGACCTGTCATTATCTGAATTGCAGTGTTTCTTTTAATCAAGTGTAGATTTACTTGAGGTCAAACGAGACGTTCCTCGAAAACATACATTTTTCACCAACAATTTGTCATTGAAGTATTGCTACTTAAACAACTTTCCTCACCAGAAATTGAGGTACCTTTTCAGGGCTTTTGGCAAGATATTATCATTCCAAAAGCAGCATGTGACTTTGTCAGATCAAGCATTCTAAAGTTTCACATGTTAATACAATATTTCTCATTGATTGGATGTTTTTATTTCAAAATTAAATACTACTTTGCACATGAAATAGAGAATTCATCAATTCACTATTGCATTTAATGATTGTGTACGAGTACAGCAATATTGAAACTAGTTCTAATTGTAACGGGGACCGTTACAGATGTTCCCCAAACGCTCCCCAACTCCTTTTTTGTGCCAATTTCCTTTAAAACTTTTTAAATATGCTCAGTATTGCAGGATTTCATAAAAGAATTTTAAAAGCTACAATGATATAAACTTTTTGTCATTTAACGCACTGCACGCAAAAGCACGTGTTTGCACATGCAAGGTGATCATGGCATGTTGCTAAATCATTAACATTTCTTTATATATTCCAAGAACCAATAAAAAATATTAAAAATATTAATGTCACCGTTCTTCAAATATCTTGATCATTTTACGCATTGCACATGCGCAAGTGCATGCAAACATAGTAGTATCACGTAGGAATCCATTATACCCATTCATTTTCTAAATTTCATCGTTTTGTTGAGAAACAAGAAAGTTATAGGCATTTAAAGTTTCAGCCAATCAGATTGCAGAACACGTGCTTGCGCATGATTTTATGATAATTCTTATATATCATGCTGTAGATCTTCATAATGTTTGACTATGTTCAAAATTTCAAAGGATTTTATCAAAAAACAAGAAAGATATTGAGAATTTAGTTTCAGCGAATCAGGGCGAAGCGCACGTGCATGCGCGTGAGATCTTGCTATTTTGACCATGTCATCTTGTCTACGCTACTAATATATCCCTACATTATAAATTTCAAAAGATTTCATCAAAAAATAAAAAAAGTTACGGCTATATCCATTATATTGGTCATTTCAAGTGTTGCACGAGCGCGCTCTTGCAAGCACGTGCGCGCAAAATGGCATGTTGACAATGTCATCTTATCTACATTTATAATATGTCTATATATTCTAAATATCAAAGCATTACATCGAAAAATATAAAAGTTACGGCAATTTCAAGTATATTGGTCATTTCACGTGTTGCACGTGCGCGCTCTTGCAAGCACGTGCGCGCAAAATGACCTTCGTTCCGCAAATCTACATAACATGCCTACTTACCCTAAAAAGGTTTCACCTAAGTCGGATGTGTAGTTTACAAGATCACTCGCGTACAAAATTTTCCCAGGAAGAAAAATAATAAGAATAATAATAAGAAGAAACAGAGTAAAAACAATATGTTCCCCAACTTCGTTTGGGGAACATAATAAGAAACAACACGTGTTCAGTCAAATTCATTGTCGTAATAACGACTTTATATCTCGTAATAACGACTTTCTTAAGTCGTTTTAACGACTTTTTATCTCGTTATTATGACTTTTTATCTCGTAATAACGACTTTTTATCTCGTTATAACGACTTTCTTAAGTCGTAATAACGACTTTTTATCTCGTTATAACGACTTATTATCTCATTATTACGACTTTCTTAAGTCGTAATAACGACTTTTTATCTCGTAATAACGACTTATTATCTCGTTATTACAACTTTCTTAAGTCGTAATTACGACTTTTTATCTCGTTATTACGACTTTCTTAAGTCGTAATAACGACTTTTTATTATTAATTTTTTTTTTCATTTGAATTTTTTTTTTTTTAAATACATTTTTTTAACTTGATCCGTCTAGTAGAGAAACGGAAACATGCCCGGTATTACGGTGTCGTGTAGATGAAAACGCGATGATAGTATAGTTTTAAAATTGTCAAAAACAGTTGCACCAGAGTTGCACTAGAATTTGAATTTATTTATGACAACAATCTGTAATTATTGGCAATATTTGGACTTGTTTTGTTTACACACATATAATCTAAATCAATAAGCCGCTAAATTGAAGACATAAGTGTTGCGCATTGCAGAAATCATTTCAAAATATTATATATGATACATAAGCGCGTGTCGAAAGCAAACTGAAAGGGGGGAGGGGGGCTAAACCAACAAAAAATGTTTGGGGGCTACTCAGTAAGCCCCAATTATCAATGCCTATGAAGACTATATTATGTATTTCTTTGCAAAAAAGGGGTTTAAATTGTTGTAAAAATATACTTTTACATTCCTCGTTCACAGACAAAAACTTTCAAAATATCAACGTGAAAGTCTATGCTATATATAACCAAATTACTATATATTGACAACTTCTTTCTGTGCCAGATTCAAATTAAACTACCACATCCCTCTTATTTGGCTATATTGCAACAAAAAGGGTTGGGGGGGGGGTACGGAAGCGTAAATGGCTCTACACTTGTTGTGTTATAACTTTGTATATTGTCTTATATTTTATCGACTTCTCAACATATAAAGTGTTATACCTCCTTATTTATGTGCATATTTTAACTTGTTTTAAGATTTCTTAAGATAATAGAAGGCAATTTCTTTTGTTCAATTGATTTTATTGCTTTAAGTTTTATCGACTGAAATAATATATTGATTTTCAGATATTGATTGAAACAAGATATTTAATCATCTCGATATAATATTGTTGATACGATAAAATAAAGATATAGTTATATCAATTTTAATTTATGAATATTTGTGATAAAGAAGTCAGAATAAATAGAGGATATTCAATGTTTTGTAGTTGAATATGGAATTTATTTCACGAGTGGGACAGGATTTTTGATATTTTCACGAGTGCGAAGCACGAGTGAAAATATCAAAAAATCCTGTCTCACGAGTGAAATAAATTCCATATTCAACTACAAAACATTGAATTTTCTGTTTACTACATTTTTTAAAAAAAATCTTAGATTTTTCCTTTGCCTCTGTCTTTTTGTAATACAGTTATAGGCTACATGACGTCATAGTTGAGCGGTTGAGACGTCATAGCTAAGTGAGGTGAAAACACTGTAAACATGGATTTAGCAACATATTTTTGGCAATTTTGACAGTTATATTCGCTGTCAGAATGGTTTATCTATTTTCATCTATCTTATATTAGGTAAGGAAGATTTTTTTTACAACAATCTTCGTTATGGGAAGGGAAATCGAGAGTTTTCCCGCACTTCTGATATTCGTCACACTGTGACAGGATATCATTTTGATATCCTTTCACACTGTGACAGGATATCATTTTTAAGCGCTAAGCGCATGCGCAAAGCGCTTCTTAGGTAGGTAACAAAAATTGCCATGGTCTTTTTATCAGCGCCCTCTATCTATCATGTTAATCTCTAATCAACCCCCCTTTACCGAGGCTATGTTTATCGTGATATTTTCAGAATTTAGATGCTACAATATTGTATCATGATAAAAATAGTAAAATAAAATTTATATATCACGTTTTATCTTATTTAGATCACTTTTCTCTTATTGATAAAAAAAATTCAAGTCTCAAAGCGAAATCATGGTCAGGGAACCAAACATTAGTTATGTAATGCTAGAGGCATTCGTTATGTAAATGTACGGGGTTCAATCATATCTTTGCAGGGACGCAATATAGTTCTCCTCGGAAAAAAATTATTTCTATTGTTATTATTCTGTAAAACATGACTTGAAGTTTATATTGATGTCATAAATAAGGTGTGAATAAAAAATTATAAATTTATAAATGATTTAAATGTTTTTAACATTATTTACGCCATTCGCGGAGGAATACATTATTTACTTTCCAAAGCGCGAGAAGATTAGTGTGGGCAGAACAAGATCAAGAAAACAACGAGTAACTTTGAAGTAGGCGGAGAATATTGGGCAGTAGACCGAGAAAAGGTAAATACTACATCTATTTAATAGGTCAGGGCGGAATATTTGAATACGATTAGTCCTGTAATATCCTGCGGTGTAACATTTTGATCAAGAACGTTGGTTACATAAGTCCGACCTGAATTCGACCAGCATTAAATTGTTTTGTATGATAATTGATAGTTTTATGAAATATCTGAGATTGTTGATAAATATCTGAGATGTTTAAAGACACACTTTTGAATGTTTAGAAATTTTAGACATATTGAAAATATCAGTTCTGTATTTGGTGTCAACAACGGTGTTTACGTAAGTCCGACGTAAATACGATAAAAATTATATTCATTGCAATTCAGACTAATGGTTGATCATTGAGAATATTTAATGGAATGAAAATTGAGAACTTTGAGACATATGTGAGATTATTGAGACATATTTGAGAATGTTGAGAAATATCTAAGAAATATGAGATACTTTGAGAATATCAGATTGTGAGACATATTAAGTTATAAAACCTATACATGACATTGTTAATGAATCACAACTAATTTGTATCTCAGAAAGAAAACGGGAAACACTCTGTGTGAAAACTTTAACTCTTGAAATGCATCATGTGAAGCGCATAATAAGCAAGGTTACAGCCTAAACTATCATGAGTAAATGACAGCATCGATGAAGCATTGAGTGATTTACAATTATAGTGAAATATTGTAGTATTGCGAATTGGAAATAAGTAATAATAATAGGGAAGCAAGAAAATAAGAATTTGACGATTGAGTTTATTATTTTGCAAGGATTTTGTTTACAAACCTTTCAAATAATTGAAGAGAAAAAAAATACAACTGATAGTCTTTATACAATTCACGGTACGTATCAAGTCGGTACCTATCTTTAATAGTACATTTAATAAATTTTTCTAAAACAGCTGTACATAACATCAGATTGTCATAATCATTCATTAGACCTGAAATGAAGGGGATGTTTTATTAGGCCAGTGATATGATTATAATAAGTCATACTGCATGCATTTTCAGGCCGAGCATCTTGGGGTAGTCAATTTTTCAATTAGAAAGTCATCTTCTGCTATTTGGTTAATTAAGTGATTAGTGAATGGTCAGTTGAAAGAATATTAAAACAAAATGTGTTCGCTTGGATTCCCAACAAGAATAGTTCAGGCCGATTTTTGTCAAGGGAATGCATGTTTCTCAGATCAGTCAAGAGGTAAGCAATGCATGACAAACTGTGTTGTCTTCATAATGCTTGGATGTTTAAAAAGCTGTGAAGATATTGACAAAAGTGATTTGAATTTAACATTGCTGAAAGGTGATATTTTGTATAGGAAAATGTGTTGTAATGGACTCCTTCATTCAAATCAAGAGCTTTTGCAGTTTTCAGATCTACCCAAGTTTGTCAGGTTTAATTGTGCAAGTTTCACTCTCAAAGTTGAATCAGTTTATTATGGGAACATGTCTGTCAATCATTGTGTAGATGGTGTTGGTTTTAGAATAGAAACAGGCTTGAATTCTGCATTTTCATCGTCTCGTACAAGGAAAATAGCCATTCTTATTTTCCATTCATCTGCAGTTGCTATCAATTACAATGATCGAAATGAAACTTACCAAGTTTTTGACTCTCACAGCAGAGGTCTCAATGGTTTACTTGATCCAAATGGATCAGCAGTTCTAAGTACATCATCATCATTTCAAGATCTGTGTTCATTTCTAAGAAAACTGTGTCATTCATTGGGTCCAACGTTAAATTTAGAAGAAGTGCAATATGAGATGTGTAGCCTCAGAGTTCAAGTTTCCAAGAAACGCAAGAAACTTGCTATTGATTTAGATGCAGATATTGATGGCAACTTGAAATTAAGTTGCTTACTTCATGGAAATGTGCTTGAAAAAGATCATGGGAGCAGCCCTGATTTGTTGAATGATGACACGGCAGAAATTCATGTTCCTTTGAAAGAACCCTCATCTACTGTTACTTCACAAGAGGGCTTGTTAATTAAGTCCACAGGAGAAAAAATTTTGAAAGAGTTTAAAGAGAAAGCTTGTCAAGGACCTTGTTACATATGCAGTTGCTGTACACAGACATGGTTTAGGGAAAATGTACAAAAATCTAGTTCCCTTCCTTTATCATCAGACTTGGTGCAAAACTGCTTGTTAGGAATCAAAAGTGTGGATGAAATAGAATGGATATGTAAAACTTGCTACCGAAACATTAAGTCGAAAAAAATACCAGCCTGCTCTGTTTACAATGGAATGGGATTTCCTGAGAAACCTAGGGAGTTAGACATTACTGCCCTTGAGGAAAGACTGATAAGCCCTAGAATACCCTTCATGCAGCTTGTTGAAAAACCACGTGGTGGACAGAAAAGTTTGAGGGGAAATGTTGTTAATGTACCTTCTGATGTAAAAACAACTGTAACCTCGTTACCTAGGACTCTGTCAGACTCTGAAACAATTCAAGTTAAATTAAAGAGAAAAATGAGCTTTAAACATAGTGTTCTGCATGAAGCAATAAGGCCTAACAAATGTTTGAAAGCTTTGCAATGGTTGCTTGAAAATAGTGTGCTCTTTCAAAATGAAGGAATTATGGTTAATGATAACTGGAACATACAAACAGAACAGAGTGAGTGGCTCGGACTGAGTAAGGAAAACGATGAAACCTTAAATGTTAATGAGCCTGTTCCACATTGCAGTACAAATTCCGATGAATTGGATGAATGGACTGAAGATCCGAACTTTGAAAATAGATTAACTGGGAATACAGATACATTGTTACACCCTTTCGATGTTAGGTCTTTATGCAAAACTGTGTCATTTGCACCGGGAGAGGGTCAAGTTCCACTTGGACTTTATCAGGATAGGAATGCAGAGTATCTAGCATTTCCGACAATTTACTGTGGGCAACAGCGTCCAGAAAATAAGGAAAGACATACACCTGTACATTACAGTACAATTTGTAAATGGGAATTAAGAAGTGCAGACAGACGTGCAGCTTGTTCAATTCCAAACATCTTCTTCAAATTGAAAAAACTTCAAATCAAGCAAATTCAGGATAAAGTAAATTTGGCAATGAGAAAGTGCCAATTGGATGGAAAGAAAGTCACAGTTGGCCAAGTTCTTAATCCATCTTCTTTTGATAACATTGTGAGAATTGACGAGGGTTATCGAGTATTGAGGCAATTACGTGGATCGCCAGCTTACTGGGAATGTGCTAAGAAGGATGTTTTCGCCATGATCAGGCAACTTGGTGTACCTACTTGGTTTTGCTCACTTTCAGCTGCAGAAAGTAGATGGGTTGGTCTTCTCCAAATACTTGCAAAACAAGTGAGAAATATCAATTACACCGAAGAAGAGATAGAAAGTTTAACATGGAAAGAAAAATGTGAACTTATACAACAAGATCCTGTGACCTGCACAAGATACTTCAATCACAGAGTGCAGGTTTTTATATCTGATGTTTTGAAATCTTCGGCATGTCCTTTAGGAAGAGTAGTGGATCATTTCCATAGGGTAGAATTCCAGCAAAGAGGATCTCCCCACATTCACATGCTTGTTTGGATAGCAGATGCACCCTTATATGGAAAATCTGACAATCAGGATATTGAGAATTTTGTTGACAGACACTCAACTTGCTTGAAGAATGAAGAGATTCCAGATCTAATCAATTACCAGACACATAGGCATGCTCAAACATGTCGGAAAAAAGGGAAAAATATTTGTCGTTTCAATTTCCCCCTACCACCTATGAAAGAAACTCAAATTCTTGAACCACTAAGTGTGACTGAAAAAGAAAAATATTCTAGTATCAATCTGCTGGAAATTTTTGAAAGAATTTCTTCTCTCCTGAATGAATTCAAATCTGGAGTGGATATGTCTTTCACTGAGTTCTTAAGTAAACTTGAAATCTCAGAGGAAATGTATGTCTTGGCTGTACGGTCTTCATTGAAAGTACCAAAACTTTTCCTAAAAAGAAGTGTTTCAGAAATTAGAGTGAATTCGTACAATGAAATGATATTGAAATGCTGGCAGGCAAACATTGATGTGCAATTTATCATTGATGCCTATGCTTGTGCTGCTTATATTGTTTCATATATTTCAAAATCTCAAAGGGGAATGTCTAATTTAATGAATGAAGCTTGCAAAGAAGCTAGACAAGGAAATAAAACTTTGAAACAGCAAGTCAGGCATATAGGAAACAAGTTCCTCACTCATGTAGAGATATCAGCTCAGGAAGCTGCATATTTAATATTGCAGTTACCTCTTCGTGTTTGTAGCAGGTCATTTGCCTTTATAAACACAAGTCCAATTGAGAACAGAACATTTCTCTTAAAGTCCTTGGATGTACTCCAAGATCTGCCTGAGAATTCAACAGATATACAGTCTGACAATGCTATCAAGCGATATGAAAGGCGCCCAGGTTCTCTGAGGAAATGTTGTTTGGCTGATTTCATTTCACAATATGATGTTATTACACAGAAAAAAGTCGAATCAACTCCAAAAAGTGGAGATTTACTAGAAGACGAAAGGCAGGATGAAGATGAAGATATAGTTGAAGTACAAGAACTTGATTCACTCGAAGATGAGTTGCAAATTGAAGAACACCCAATGAGAAATGGAACAATTCTCAGGAAACGTAAAACTCAAAAAATTATTAAATATGTCAGATATAACAAGGAACAAGACTCAGAAAATTTTTTCAGGGAACAGCTAATGCTGTTTTATCCTTGGAGAGATGAATCAAAAGATTTGCTTGGCAGTTGTACAACGTATGAAGAGCACTTCCTTCAAAAAAATGAAATCATTAAAGCCAATAAATTAAAATATGAAGCAGATGATGGTGTTACTGATATTGTTGAAAGGAACATGGCGGAATTTGATGAAAATGAGCATGTGATTGCTCCAGAGGTACAGCATACTGAAGAATGTGACCAGAATGATAGAATAGAAACTGAGAATGTCTTCTATGGATGTTTTAATCCTAAAGATGTGGGCCATGATTATGACATTGGCCTTGATTTTGGTGTAACAAGGAAACAGATTAGCACATGTGACATACCTGTGAATTCTTTGAATCACGAAGACTATATGAATCTGGTGAAATGTTTAAATGAAAAACAGAAAATTTTCTTCTACCATGTGTTGCACAAAATGAAGATGAATGAAGTACCAGTTTACTGTTTCCTCACAGGCGGTGCAGGTGTTGGAAAAAGTGTGCTCACAACAGCCCTCTATCAGGCTTTGACTAGATATTACTCCAAGAAGATAGGTGAAAATCAAGATGATATCAGAACATTACTATGTGCACCAACTGGAAAGGCTGCATACAACATAGGGGGACAAACAATACACTCCTTGTTCTGCATTCCAGCTAACCAAAATCTTAAGTATAAACCATTAGATGTAAGGCAACTAGACTCTTTCAGAGTAAAATTCTGCAGCTTACAAATTATATTCGTTGATGAAATTTCAATGGTTGGAAATAAACTTTTAAACTACATAAATCTTCGACTTCAAGAAATATTTGCAACCGAAAAACCTTTTGGAGGTGTTAGCATTATTGCAATTGGAGATTTATTCCAGTTGAAACCAGTGTTTGACAGCTGGGTTTTCCAAAACCTTTCTGATGACTATGGGCCTTTGGCCACAAATTTATGGCAAGATTATTTCAGGCTATTTGAATTGACGGATATTATGAGGCAGAAAGATGACATGGAATTTGCAGAATTATTAAATAGGTTGCGTGAGGGACTGCAAACCGAATCTGATGTAACGAAACTGAAAACAAGAATATTGCCTCAAAGTGCTATTCCCTCTTCCTTGCCTCACTTGTATACCATCAATGAGCAAGTACGAGAACATAACATGCAGGCTTTCACAAGTGCAGAATCCACTAAAAAATGTACTGTTAGAGCTATAGATACTGTGAATGGTGATATAGCTGACGATATCAAGCATAAAATTTTATCAAAAGTGTCAGATGACCCAGCGAAAACTATGGGGTTATGCAATAACTTGTTAGTTGTTGAAGATTTGCCAGCTGAAATTTGTCTTAATATTGATGTCGAAGATGGACTCACAAATGGAACAACCTGCATTGTAAAAAAGTTAGATTTTCGAGTGGAAGGATCACAGCGTTGCAGCATAATTTGGGTTGCATTTGAAAATGAAATTGTAGGATCAAAAGCACGCACAAAATATGCACATCTTCTTACTCCACAATGCGAAAGGTCATGGACTCCTATCTTAGAGGTGTCAAGAAACTTCAATGTAGGACAGTTTCGGTCAGCATATGTTATCAGAAGACAGTTTCCTTTAAGATTAGCTTGCGCTAAAACTGTCCATAAATCTCAAGGAGCTACGATGGACAAAGCAGTGTTGCATTTTGGTAAAACAAAAAAAGAACATATGCACTATGTAGGCTTAAGCAGAGTCAGGAAACTCCAAGATGTTTACATTCTAGAGCTGAATGAGAAAAAAATTTGTGTGTCACAAAAAGTTATAGATGAAATGAATCGTTTGCGATCAGAATCAGTTTTACAGTCGTGCATTCCTCTTCTTGGAAACTTGAATGATGATGTAAAGATAGTTTATCACAATTGCAGGTCACTGCATTTGCATATTAATGACATGAAGGAAGAGAAAAACTTGCTATCAAGTGATATTATTGCTATCAGTGAAAGCAGACTAATGGCATCAGATGATGCTGAACTGTATAGTATTCCAGGATACAATACCTACAGATTTGATGATGAAACATATACTGAGGGTGCTACTCGACCCTTCAAGGGACTCGTGGTTTACTCAAAAATTCATCTCCAAGACATAAAAAGATTATATGCTTCGGGTGTTGAAACAGTTCTATGTCACTTTGTGCACAGGAACAAATTGGTGCAAGTTGTCTTCTGCTACTGCTCACCCCGGACAGCATCCCAAGGTCTCTTGTGTGAATATCTTGAACGTGTGTTTGGAATTCTTCAGTTTGAGAATCCTTTCATCATTATGGGAGATATGAATGTTGATTTTTTCTCTCAAAGCAAAGTGACAAGTTTCATACAGAATTACTCTGTTAAACAAATTGCACACTCTGTTACTACTGATTATGACTCCTGTTTGGACCATATCTATACAAATATTTTGGCAAGTTGTGAAATATCCAGTGCAATATTGGAATCCTACTACTCAGATCATAAACCAATTGTAGCATATCTTCCTCATGAGGAACATTACTTATAAAATACTTTACAAAGATGTACTGCAATCAACAGGTCTTAGGATGACCTCTGTATATTAGATACCAGCTGGTTTTATAAAAAAATAAAATATATAGTAACTATTGAAAATATTTGGTCCCCAAGCAAATACCTCGTGCGCCAATTACCAAACTTGCATTACTCGATTAATAAAGGCATGTACATTGCTAACTATAATACATGTACTTCTTTTCTGCTCTTCAAGATATGCTGAATGTTTATAGTGCAGTGGTTTTAAAGTCTTTTAAAATGGTCTATTTTTTGACATAGAGAAATTCTAGGAATCAATTACATTTTTTAGGTGCCTTGGCAAGTAAATAAGGGCCCATAACAGGTTTCATCATATTTCGTTTTTGTCATCTCATAACCTGGGTGTTTCAAGGTATATTCATGAATTATTGCAAAGCAATCAAAATACTTTATAATTTTCAGAGAATTTTCAATAATATGATTTTTTATAATGATTTTCTTTTTAATTTAGAGGATAAATGTAAAAATAAAACATAAATACTAACAGCATTAAACTAGAAATTTTACATTGCTTTTATTTGCAAATTCGGGTCCAAATGGTGTTAATTAACTCTTATGTTTTATAATTCTACAATTAACCTTTGCTTTGCTCACATTTTCCTATTAAAGATTTATTATAAGAAACATATTTTTGAGAATGCAATGAACTTGGAAATTTGCTAAAAATTTACCTAGAGCATAAAATTCCAGATTTACAGTACTCAATTATTAAAGGTCATGTCACTATTAAGTTTACATTTGGTTTTAATAATAAACTCCCCTTTCCAAAGAAATCCACAAATGTAAATATAGCACAACACATAACAGCTAAATTACAAATAATCCTTCACTTCTAAATATTTCTTTAAAAAAATTAATATGCAAGTTTTGAATGCTAAAATTATTGAACTGAAATTCAAGTATAAGAAAATGTATTATACCTGACTCTTACTTTCAAATTGTTTTCTTCAAATAAATTCCTGCACGGATCTACAGGGGGGGGGAGGACCCCCCTGGAATTTGCAAGGTTAATAAATTTAAAAATTAAAGCAAGAAATTTTTTTACCTTGGAACCTCCTAGAAAATGTGAATCCCCTCCCCCCCCCACCCCACCCCACCGCGTACCCTTTGGTAAGAACTGCATAAAAATCCTGAATCCACACCTCTATTTTAATACATTACGAAAGTTAACATTTTCCCTTCTTTCTTTTCAGAATGGCTCATAAAAGGCTTTCAGAGCTGAGAGACATGGTGAGCACCAGAGCAACTCCTTACTCAGACAGTATCACTGTCACAGTTGTTAAGAAGGGACATATAGCAAGGTTCACTGACTCAAATGGACAGCAAGGAGAGCTGCTCAACTTCAGCATTGCTGACTGTACTGGAACCATGCTGGCAACTTTGACCGACAAGACAAAGCAACAAAAGATTGTTGAGGGTAAAACTCTCATGATCAGGAACTTCATTTTGAAGGGAGGCAAGGTTGCCATGTCTACTAAGACAACCATCATGGGCCGCCCAAAGTTGGAGATTCCGCAAGCCATCATTGACAGCGCTGTCCAATTAATAATGCCTCCCTCTCCCGAGAAGAAAGTCGCTGAAGTAAAAACTGCAGACCTGAAAAGCATCTTTTCTGTTAAAGGACAAATTATCAAGGTAAAAAATTGTCTATCAGTCTGTAACGTTTTCAATGTTCGAACCAAATGAATATATGGTACAATATTTTCCATCATGGTGGCATTTTAAAGATGTTTTCAAATATAAATGCTCCTCCAAAGCAATTTACAAATAAATTGTCCCATTAATTTCACTTCAAATTTTACATTGAAATCTCTGGACAGCACATGTTCTTATAAGATATTGTCAAAAGTAACTTGAAATTGAAACAAATCATTTGGATATGCATAAACTCCATCTATATTAAACTATGAAATAAGATGATTAATTCCATGCATGAATTCTGAGAAATAAAATATTTTCTTACTTTTATCAAGGACAAATAACTCTTCATTACCTTTTAGTATGCAAAATTTCCATCTCCTTACATGAAATCAGTTATGTTATATTGCGTATTTTCCTCTTATAGTTTTCTAACTAGTTAAATTCTTCAAAATCCTTCAAAATCCCCTAACTGTGCATTAAATACCTTAAAATGTCGAGCAGTATAATGCAGGTAACTATGTTATTTCAAGACAACTTACACATATTATAATCAACTTAAAATTTGTAGGAATTCTGTTGTCCGTAACAAAACTAATATACATAAATTTGCAGCCTTGCATGTAAAAAAAAAATTGTTGTTAAATTTTCAGAAACTTCCACCATACTAATACTTTCCTTGCCATGCATCTGTAATGTTTATTAATTTTCTCTCCTAGAATGAGGCAACAAGAACTGTGAAGGTAAATGGGAACGACACTTCCATTAGGACCATTACCTTGGAGGAAAATGGAGCAACTGTGGATGTCACACTTTGGAGGGAGTTGTCCCAAAAAGACCTCAGTATTGGAGACTTCCTTCAAATTTCTCACTGCCTTCTAAATGAATGGCAGGGAGTCAGGACTTTAAACACAACCAGGAACACAACAATTGAGGTACATTAAGAAAATTCATTTCCATAAATATAGATTACTACAGTTCTTTTTTTATGCATCTCCTTTACAAAAAAATTATTAACCTGTGAACATGATGAAGTCCTCCTGTATAAAACTTAATGTCTTATATAAAAGTCTGGGAAATAAAATCTGGATCAAATTTACTCTAATTTAAAGGGAGGTCATTCATACTTCAACTACTTAGGCATAACTGAAAAGATGCAATTTCATTATGTATTTCTCCAGATGTAATTTAGTTAACAGTATATTTTGAAATGTGAAAATAATCCACATGGGAAAATCTGAATAAAGATACTGATTGCAGAATCTACAAGAATTTTTATAGACAGAATAACTTACAGCATATTTCTCTTTCTCAAATTCTTCATCACCATCTTATATGGATATCACATGAGATATGAAACATTCTCTAAAATTGGAGCATTTCTTATTTTTATACACTGAAATGATCCAAAAAGGCAATGCAGATTTCATAGTATAGTGGACCCTCAGATATCTGAATGCTTCAGTATCCAGACGATTTTTCATCAGAACGGAATTTTTTATTGTTATTTTATCTTGTTTAAATGGTAATTCAGATATCCGGACGCTTCACATATTCGGACAAATTAACAAGGAACGATAGCGTGTGGAGAAATGAGGCTCCACTGAATATAAAACAGCACAGATAATGCTATAATATGAATTCATTATTGAAGCAGAAATCTTAACATACATGTTAATTCATATTTACAGAAAATCCAACCATTGGAGGTGACATTAACAGGAACTGTGGAGGCCCTTAGTTTGGCAGAGACATGCTGGGAAGTTTGTGTACAAGAATATTCTAAACAAGGCTACAGAGACATAACAATCGAGAAAGACATGTTCAAGAATGCTTTTGGTGAGGAAATTCGTGACATGGCAGAGATGGACATGGAGAATTTTCTGATTGAAAAAATCCCATTCAAGATCGAAGCAGTCATGCTGGGATCCAGACTATTGAGTGTTGATATTGCCTTACCACAGAACATCCTTCCTTGTGAGCAGGACCCACTCCCTATTGAGGACATGGAATTAATTTTGTAAAGTCTGCTCAACAAGAAATACAAAGAATACCAATACAATCAGTTTCGCACAAATTCCATTGAAATTGACTGCTCTAATTGTGTGTTGGTTTTAGGGCCATGCTGTATGTAAATATTAAAAGTAAAGTAGTATGTAGAATTTTTTGGCAGGATATGTCATTTCACTTTGGATTACAGTATTTTTAATTTTTACCTAGCAGTTAAAAGGTTATTTCAAGGACTGTTATTGTAATGCAAGAATTGACATAAATGCCATCATAAGGCTGTTGTGCACAAATTCCATTGATATTGACTGCTCTAATAGTGTGTTGGTTTTAGAGACATGCTGTATGTAAATATTAGAAGTAAAATAGTATGTAGAATTTTGTGGCAGGATATGTCATTTCATTTTGGATTACAATTTTTGTGATTATTTTACATAACAGTAAAAAAGTTATTTCAAGGACTGTTATTAATGTTATGCAAGCATTGACCTAAGCAAGTTGATCAATATGCAGATCATTATTATAGTGATTTACTCTGTATTCAGATTCAATGGAAACTGAAATATTGATGATGTCAAAGTATGAAAAACTAGGTTGTATGAACAAGAATAAGTTGTGAAGTTTTAGTATTTTGCCTGTATTGTGCCATGACTGCTTCTTGTTAGATATCAGTACTTCTGATATTTTACTCTATGCTGAAAGAGTAATTTTAAAATGTATTACATGCATGACAAAACTAGTCTGCTTAAATACAAAAAATGATGTATATAGTCACATCTTCCCAAAATGTTAAGAGAATCTGGGATTGTTCGATTTTTTTGTTTCAATAATGAATGCCAACATAAGTCATTTTGTTGTGCACATCCAGATAGAATGGGATTGGCCTTCAGAATTAGAAAATACCACAAATGTAAATACATGTATATGGGTAATAAAGTTGTATTTACCTGTTGTAGTACCATACTCATGTAGCAGTACAAACCTTCTTAATTTTGGTCACAATGCTTCTGATATATATATAACCAATTACTGAAAAGGTCATTTAATATGGAGCTAACTCATATGTTTAGTATTTATTTTCCTTTGACCATTTTGTACTGTTAAAGTAACATTCAGTCTGAGTGAATGGGTGATGTTATTGTACTTTTGAGTTGAAATATATGTATAGGTAGAAATGTACTTGTGTTTTGCATTGATGACACCGGTTCTCAGGCTTGTCTGATAGACAAAGATATATATAGGCCTGGGAAGCAAATTGTAAGTGGGGGGGGGGGCGAAACCAACAAAAAAGGTATTTAGTTAAACTTGGATTTTAAATGCCTATAATATGTCTATCTTTGCAAAAATGTCCGACACCTTCGGATATTTTTATGACTTTTGAGAAAAGACCCCCTTTAAAACCTTGTGTTTTTAACAACAGGAGGAGGTAGTGCTATATGAATTAAGGTTTTAGGTAGAGAACTGTAACAATACAGCGATACATCGATCGTATTGATCGCAAATGTTCGTGATTTACTACTTATCGCCATGAATATATCACGATACAGTACAAGTTTAATGTTCACTGTCTTATTTGATAATTCTATATACACTTTTCTATCAACGGCCTAAACCATGACAAGACAAAATAAATTATAACATTTTGATATCATATAAGTAAAAGTGAATTGTGTGATCTTACTTCACACTGGGCTAGAAAAGATGAAATTTGCATGCAAACATCCTCAGGTATAGTAGATTTTAATTTGTTCAACTCATAAACCTCATTGGTAGGGAGGGGTCACAATGAACAATTAAAGTTTTACATAGGAATATATTGGAAAATTATTTAAAAATCTACTTCACAAGAGCAGCAATAATGTTAATGGTCATATTTATATAGAAGCATCGTCAGGTAATCTAGATTTAAGTTTGTTCAAATCATGACCCCTGAGGGTGAGGAGGGGTCACAATAGGGGATGAAAGTTTGAAATAGATATGTAAAGGAAAATATCATGAAAACTTCCTCCTCAAGAACAGCAAAGTCATGATTGGTCATATTTATATGGAAGCTTCCTCAGTTGGTGTAGATTTAAGTTTGTACTGTATTAATCGTGACCCCGAGGGGTAGGGTTGGGCACAGCGGGTGATTAAAGTTTGACATAGGAATACAGAAGAAAATTCTTTAACGTTTTTTATTTAAGAACAGCAAAGCCTTAATTCGTCATATCTTTATGGAAGCATCTTCACATGGTTCAAGTTATGACCAGGAAATGGGGTGGGGTTGTGAATTGGCACAATGGGGGATCAAAGTTCATTACCATGATAACATAGAAATATGAAGAAAAAATATTCGTCTCAAGAACAGAAAAGCTATAATTAGTAAGATTGATATGGAAACATTCTCAGGTAGTGTAAAATCAAAATTTGTTCAAATGAAGGCCCCCGGGTTTGGCTGGGCCACAATTGCAGAAAATAAAAAAAATGTTATAAAGAAAAGGTTAAAGCATCGATCATCAGATAGTTTCAAATTAAAGGCCTCTCCCTATATAAACTTTTAAGTACTGAAGTAAGTTTTGCTTTTTCCCTCGCCATTGTAGTCAGTGGAATTTTTTATTGTTATTTTATCTTGTTTAAATGGTAATTCAGATATCCGGATGCTTCACATATCCGGACAAATTAACTAGGAACGATAGCGTCCGGAGAATGAGGCTCCACTGAATTTAAAACAGCACATCTAATGCTATAATATTAATTCATTATTGCAGCAGAAATCTTAACATATATGTTTATTCATATTTGCAGAAAATCCAACCCTTGGAGGTGACATTTACAGGAACTGTGGAGGCCCTTAGTTTGGCAGAGACAAGCTGGGAAGTTTGTGTACAAGAATAAAACAAGGTTACAGAGACATAACAATCGAGAAAGACATGTTCAAGAATGCTTTTGGTGAGGAAATTCGTGACATGGCAGAGGTGGACATGGAGAAATTCCTGATTAAAAAATTCCATTCAAGATCGAAGCAGTCATGCTGGGATCCAGACTATTGAGTGTTGATATTGCCTTAACACAGAACATCCTTCCTAATGAGCAGAACCCACTCCCTATTGAGGACATG
Organism: Saccostrea glomerata; assembly: GCA_003671525.1. NCBI lineage: Eukaryota > Metazoa > Mollusca > Bivalvia > Ostreida > Ostreidae > Saccostrea > Saccostrea glomerata. Next base: position 4,047,471 of record PRKT01000011.1, on the reverse strand, counting down.
GAATTAATTTTGTAAAGTCTGCTCAACAAGAAATACAAAAATACCAATATTGGTCAGTTGTGCACAAATTCCTTTGAAATTGACTGTTCTAATAGTGTGTTGGTTTTAGAGACATGCTGTATGTAAATATTAAAAGTAAAGTAGTATGTAGAATTTTGTGGCAGGATATGTCATTTCACTTTGGATTACAGTATTTGTGATTTTTTTACGTAACAGTAAATAGGTTATTTCAAGGACTGTTATTAATATTATGCAAGCATTGACCTAAGCCAGTTGATCAATATGCAGATCATTATTATAGTGATTTACTATGTATTCAGATTCAACGGAAACTGAAATATTGATGATGTCAAAGTATAAAAAACTAGGTTGTATGAACAATAATAAATTGTGAAGTTATAGTATTCTGCCTGTATTGTGCCATGACTTCTCCTTGTTAGATATCAGTACTTCTGATATTTTACTTCATGCTGAAAGAGTAATTTTAATATGTATTACATACATGACAAAACTAGTCTGCTTAAGGTGGCTCATTACATCCACAGTTTATTTTTTGGATTTCAATACAGCACCACTTATAATGTAGATGTCAAATATCCAGATGGGGTATTGATATCATAAATATTTTTTATAGAATTTTTTAGTAATTTTCTCCTAGAAAACAATTAATGTCATTATCTTTTTAATCTATGCATAAAACATTTAAAAATGTGTTCTGAAGAGACAAGGAATGTATTTCAATGAATTACATGTGTCAAATTGAATGAAGAAAGTTTAAACGAAATGAAAAATCCAATTTAAAAAATATTTGGTATAAAAAGTCAACTTTCAAGAGTTATCTTTCCTAATTAGCAAAGACTCGAAACACTATGGAACGTTTGACATTACATCTTAAATTCAGAATAAAGCTTTAAATTGCCATAATTGACAAATAGCTATAAAATTATGTAATAAAGGTGTTGTTATAGGCCAAGTTACAACTAAGTGATTATAATGAACTTTGACAAAATGTTTGAATTTCTCAAGAGCAGTTTGGTAAGTCTTGTGTGTGCTAGGAGCTAGGGAATTGTGAATTAACTTTCTGGATTCTGTCATTAGATCTGCCAAATCTGGTTGGGAATTGGAGTTGGCCAAGCGTCTGCATCCGTCACCAAATCCCTGAATCTCCCCCACTGCGAACGAGAAATATACTATCAGCAACTGAATTTTGTTTAGAGGGTATGTGTTGAGCTTTAATTGTGATGTTATACTGTAGGGTGACAAGCACTAGCTTTCTAACAATATTCATGACTCTTGGTGATTTTGATGTGTTGAGTATTTGAACCACTGCCATGTTGTCAATATGAAACAGAATACTTTTGTTAGAGAGTCTATCCCACCATAATGAGAGTGAAACGTACACTGGGAAAAATTCTAGGGAGGTCATGTCCCTTAATTACTATCCCTAATTCAACCCAGTACCCCGGCCACTTTGAATGTGCCCACTTACCTGCAAAATATATCCCAAATCCCCAATTTATTCCCCCCGCACTGTCAGTAAAAATTTGCAGTGCTGTGTCTGATGTCCAAATGCCAGATGTTATAAGGGCAATCCCGTTAAAATTTCGCAAGAAGTGTTGGATCAGATTTTATATCTTGAATTACTCTGACCTTATGATGCTGTTTTTTAATGCCCACTGTGGCATCAATCAGTCGTCTACAAAAGGCTCGGCCTGGAGCAACTGTTTTGCATGCAAAGTTAAGCAAGCCTATGAGTGACTGCACCGATTTTAGGAAGACTTTTTTCCTTAAGAGAAACAGATCAATAGTTTGTTTGAGATTGTCAAGTTTGTCTTAAGGGAGACGCATGACCATATTAATTGTATCAAATTTAATGCCCAAAAATGTTATAATTGTGTTGGGTTCAGTGGTTTTTTCTAGAACTAGGGGTACCTTAATATCTTGACAAATTTTCTTAAACTGAGCCAGTGTAGATTTGCATTGATCTGAGTTGTTCTTACCAGCAAAAAGAAAATCATCAAGGTAATGTAGAATATGGGGGTTACGAGACTTATTTTGAATAATCCAATGCAAGACTGTTGCAAACTTTTCCCATGTTGCACAACTTATGGATGCGCCAAATGGCATCATTATTTCTGAGGAACTGTATATAGCTGGGGCAAGGAAAGGGAGGGTATCATGATAATGAAATGTATACAGAGAAGAAATATTTTCGTATTTCCTCTTTTCAAAGTTTGTGATTAATTATTTTTACATTGACACTTCTCATTTTATTTATCATAGACCTACATTTCCAGCGTATTAGGTAATATGCAATTCAGTCCCTTCTACAGTATTCATCCTGTATATTTACCTATGTGTACAACCTCAGATTATCCAAAATATTCTCAATTTGACATACTAATTCGTTTGTGTCTGAAGATGTGTTATTTTAAATGATAAATATATATAAAAAAATAATTATGAATGTTATCTGTGAACCTAATCGAGAGAATATACCAGTTGAATTTAACCCCATTCCCAAAGAAAAAGTCAAGTGGCGCGTGCAGACGCGTCAGAGATTTGCCTTTTTCTAATTAAAAAAATGGTTGATATTATCCAGAAATTTTCCAAATTATAAATCGGATTGTTCTTTTTTTTATGAAAAGGCTTTTATTGTCGGAAGTTAGGGTTCCTGAATTCGTGGTTTGAATTTTTGTGATATACATGTACGAAAATTACATATTGAGGGGGACGGTCCTGTCCCCATGCACATGTGCTCCGATGATATATAATATATGACTGATAAAGCCACAGAAAAAAATCTCTTTTCGTAACTTCAAATTATAAAGTAAATAACCAAACATAGATTTATAGATATCTACGAATAATAATTTTATTTGTAACACGTCATTTGATTGGTTAATCGGATTTATCCATTTTGTATAACATAACTTGCCTAAGTCACAATGAGTTACGTCAAAAACGTATTACTCCGCTTGACGTTAATTTTAAAATAACGTCCAATTTTAAACCTATTCGGAGTAAATATTGTCTTATTGTCTACCCTGAAATTAAATTATAAGGAATGAAGCTTATTTCAACTTATGTTATATCCGATATAACAAAACTTGGGGCAGTTTACGCTTTCTTATAAACCGCTTCGCGGTTTATGAAGCGTAAACTGCCCCAAGTTATGTTATATCGGATAACATAAGTTGAAATAAGCTTCATTCCTTAAGTAAATAAACATAGGTAATCAGAGATTACAAAGCTCATCTCAACGAATGTTGTCTTTAAGTAAGGCAAAATCACAGAATTAACCAACAAAAAGTGTACATTCCAAAAATGAAAATATTTAAGCAAATTTTCATCTGATACTTTGAAATAGACCTACATAAAAAAATTAAACTAGTTCTTCTTCATGAAAATGTAATTAAAATCCAGCATCTGAAGGAAATTTGAGAGTTTTCATCTCTTGATGCAACATTTGTGCAAGTTTGGTTTATACAATTTTATATAAGCCTTATAGTTTTTTGGTAATAGACCTGCACTCATAACTTTTACCTGGTCTATTATCTGAAAAATGTATGTCGAATTCAGCATCCGAAGCAAGTCCATTAATGTGCATCCAAAGATGCATCATCCATGCAAGTTTGCTCATTATAGGGCTCATAGTTAATTGGAAATGAAACATCATCAAAAACTAACATTTTCACTCATTGACAAAATGTAGGTCAGATTCAGCATCCGGAGCAAGCCCGGTAGTATGCATCCTTAGATGTATCATCCATGCAAGTTTGGTCATTAAAGAACTCATACATGTAGTTACTTGGAAATGAATCATGCACCAAAACCTTTAACCTATTCACGCAACCGGAAAATGTAGGTCATACTCAGCATCCGAAGCAAGCCTGGTAGTATGCATCCTTAGATGGTTCATCCATGCAAGTTTGGTCAACATAGGGCTTTTATTAATTGGAAATGAAACCTACACCAAAAACTTTAACCTGTTCACTCAACCGCAAAATGCAGGTCAGAATCAGTATCAGAAGCAAGCCTGGTAGTGTGCATCCTTAGATGTATCATCCATGCAAGTTTGGCTTATAGTTACTTAGAAATGAAATCTACACAAAAAACTGCACCAAAAATGTTAACCTGCTCCAAAAACATTAACCTGGTCATTGCTTGGCTGAAATTGCAGCATCTGAAACTTTGACTGGTACAATGAAAAACACTAGAACCATCCTCTATGCACGTCTAATCAATAAAGGACATAGAAGTACTTTAAAAGAAAACTGCTCCAAAAAACTTAACCTCTACCTGGGTCGCCGACGCCGAGGGTATTACATAAGCTCCCCCAACTTCTTTGAGGTAAGCTAAAAAGGTATTGGCAGTATAAAAGAGATGAAAACAACACCAAGTATGCATTTGAGTTTATTTTGCGACTCTCCCTGCGATGCGCGTTCCCATAAACGACTCCCCCCTACGTAACCGTTACTGTCTGAGGAGAAAATGTCTTAATTATTAATTTTTATAAAGTCTAGTCAAGTTTAAGTTGTTGCATTTAAAAGATAAACGTATTCTCTCGCTGTTTTAACTGTGAGAATCCCTACGCAAGCCGTAGATTGTACAAATCATGCATGTTTTTACCATCCGATCAACGTAAATATGAAAACTGTCAAATAGTTTCGAAGTGTTTGAGAAAACTAGACGTATATGACAGCCGGACAAATGACCAAAATAAAGCTTAACTATTGCCATCTTCCGTGGGATATTTGTTTTTTGTAAATATATCTTATAAATACCGAAAAAAGACCTGACCCACATCTCTTCTTACATTTTGTTCTCACAGCACTAAAGGTGGCCGTACATCCCCCTTAATAGGTGCAAACGAAGTTCTATTTGTAGAAAATATCGATGTTGTAACATTGTATGAAGAGTTACGACCGCCTTTTAGATTTAAAAACGGCAATTTTTGCATCCGTCTTACCTACTTATTACTAAAACAGTCGGTATCATTAACTGCCAACTGACGATAACGCTAAATTCTACCCATTTAAATATGTCGGGGGCTTTAAGAAATTTAAATAAAATAGTCTTGCATGTTTTAATATTAAAAAATTAAAGAAATTGTATATTTTAAGTTTTTGCAGGATCTTATGATTATTAATGAGAGGTAAATCACGTGGGAGCAACCTCATGAATAAACTGCACGTCATTTCTCCATATGTGGAAACTCTATAGCTTTAGAATTATAAAACCCAGCAAGTTAGAAAGAAAAAAGTGAATATTCAATAGCAAAACTTGTAATGAAATAATTTTTCTTATAGTAACTAGTATATCAAAAAAAAGATAATTAAATCTATTTAAAATTATTTTGATGTATTTCAAAAAGTAAGTCAACCATGTTCGGTAATCTAAACATCAATTTCATTATCATTGAAAAATATGGTAGGTACTTAAACATGAACAAGATTTATCAGTTTCTACATCTTTTTGAGATACCCGGTATATTTTTTAAAGTCTTCCTAAAACCATTTTTATTACTTATCCGAGTTTTTAGCTCTACTGGTCAGAGACCAGAAGAGCTTATGCGATAGTAATGCGTCCGGCGTCCGTCCGTCTGTCTGTAAACAATTTTTCAAAATGCTACTGAACCTACAGTTTTGGTCTAATTTCAATATAACTTGGCACACAAGTAGACTACACTAAGATACATAATTCTGTGTATCGGTTTTTGATTTCGATGAACGGTGTTGCCGTGGTTACTAAAAATAGAAATTTCTGTGAAATTCTTTCAAAACGCTACTCCTCCTACAGTTTTGGTCTGATTTCAGTATAACTTGGCA
>PRKT01000011.1:4009210-4039946 GCA_003671525.1 Saccostrea glomerata | reverse complement strand
AGTAATTTCTTGTCTTGATGTTATTATGGTCGCATTTATTCTAAAACCAATGCTATTCGAACTCTGTGTGACAGAGGAATGGCGGACGAAATAAACACATGGCCTCAGGAAGACACCCATATGAAAAATCAAATTTTCAAGAATTATGGATAATGACAAGAAAAAAGCGAAACAAATGGTTGTAGCCATATTATCAATGAATCAAACTAACACTATATTCAATGCATTTTTCATCTCGTGAATGCTGTAGCTGCGCAGTTCTAACATGATTAATTTCCTCCTAATTAAAACAAAATAAACTTAATTATTAACTGATTTTGATCTCTAACAGTAGGTAATTAGTGCATTAGCACTTTGAGTAACTTTGGGCTAGTTTAGTAGAGTATTAAGCGCATTCTTGGTATTTCTTATTTTACACCAGACTAGAGTCAATATGGCTTGTACATCCCCCTTAATCGGCGGAAGAACTCTGTCGTCATACAATAAAAATTTACATTTAATCACCAAAAATGATAAAAACACTAATACAGTTCTCTATCCTTCAATAAAACAATGTACTATCGCTTTGAATTTTCAAATCAAAAACGCGGTGGCAAATTTTACTTTGGCATCAACATCATTGTTATTTCCGGTAAAGGATATAAAGAAAAAACAAAAGATCGGCGGAAGAACTTTATCCGGAATATTTAGTATATAAAAATTAGCAATTTTTTGTACGTTCTCTATATAAACCTTTATAGAATCTGCCGCCATTATAGCTCCAATATGGCGAATATGTAAATGAGCAGAATGAACACCATTTCTCCATATGATAAATTCTGTGGTATTTGTCTGTTACATGTACATACATGTATCTGTATTATAATTTCAAGGTCAGAGGGTACAGTATGCTACAAAACTACTATATCACTGTTCTAGCAATAACTTTGAAATTGAAAAGGCTTTTACTCAATATAAAGGTTACTTTGATTCAAAGACCTGCAGATTCTAACTTAATTATTTGGACACTAAGGTCAAGGTTTTAAAAAATATAAATTCTTACTAAATAAATAACTTTTATACAGGGAAACACCTGGAAATAACCATTCTTAAGAATTTGTGACCAGAGGATGTAAAGTATGTCATGATTTTAAGCCATAATTGTTTGAGTAAGGTCAAAATCACCCAAATGAAATGTTAAATATTCTTAAATTTTTTTCCCCTGACATTTTATGGTTGATTTTCATAATTTATACAACCTATATTCTCAATCTGCAGGGGAACTTTTCATTCATTTATATCATGAGCACATGATCATATCCACAGTTACTTAGAATATAACATCACTAAACTTTGTTTCCATAACCTGCATGTTGAACACATACTAAACAAGCACCACTAATGATTCACAGATTAGTCCATGTAAATCAATGTACAGGTGTCAATACTATTGAGTATTTGTACATGAAAATTGCTTTTAAAAGAAGATTCTTCCTTTTTAAGAAAAGAATGCTGATTGCATATTTTAAGGGCCCTTTTTTCTTTATGGGAAAATGTGCAACAGTATTTCACATACAATGTTTATTTTTATATGTAAAACTCTTATGGTACTGAACTATTATGAAAAAAACTCGGAAAAGTAATAAAACTGGTTTAGGAAGACTTTAAAAAACATATTTCAACAAGAGGCCCATGGGCCTTATAGGTCACCTGAGCATCATGCAACAACTTTACAACGATTGACTTTGGTTCATGTTTTAAACTAGATGTCATGGCATTCACAATTTTGAAATAGGCACCATTGCTAGTCATACCTATACACTTAGCATGTTTAGTATGGTTACTTAATACCCATAGACAGAATAGGTAAATCAATTCACTTCCAGTATATAAGTAGAGCCCCCCCCCCCCTCTATGGTACCCCTGACCAAGGGGTGTTGAAATTCACAATTAATTCAATAAATTAATTCATTTCCAGTATATAAGTAGAGCCCCCCCCCTCTATGGTACCCCTGACCAAGGGGTGTTGAAATTCACAATTCAGGAAGAATGGACCTTGCTCATCATAGCTATATAAGAAGTTCATCTGCTTAATACCCGTCAGCAGAGAAGATTTTCAAATAATTTCTGCATTTTCTCTATATAACCAATAGAACCCCTCACCCTAGGGTCATAAAATTCACAAAGGTATTCTTCCACATCATAACTATGTACTGAGTTAATTTATTTCATACCCAGGAACAGAGAAGATTTTTAAAGAAATAATCTATTTTCACTATATAACCAATAAAGCCCTGCCCTAACATCAGAACCCCTGACCCTGGGGCCATAAAAATTCACAATTTTGAAAGAGGCATTCTTGCTAAGCATAACTACATGTATATACTTAGTTTATTTAATACTCAGGAGCATAGAAGATGATTTTGAAAGAATTAATGTATTTTCACTATATAATCAATAGAGCCCAACCCAAACACCAGAACCCCTGACCCTAGGGCCATAAAATTCACAATTTTGAAAGAAGCATTTTTGCTCATCATAACTATATACTTAGTTAGTTTGTTGAATACCCAGCAGCAGAGAAGATTTTCAAACAAATTCTGCATTTTCTCTATATAAACAATAGAGCCCCGCCCTAACACTAGAACCCCTGACCCTGGGGCCATGAAATTCACAATTTTGCAAAAGACATTGTGACTCATAATAAATATGTACTTGGTTTGTTAATACGCTATACAGGGGCAGAGACGAATATTTTTAAAGAAATAATACATTTTCACTATATAATCAAAAAAGCCCCGCCCTAGCACTAGAACCCCTGACCCCGGGGCCATCAAATTCACAATATTGCAAAAGGCATTCTTCCTCGTCATAACTATGTTCTTAGTTTATTTGATACTCAGGAGCAGAGAAGATTTTTAAAGAAATAATGCATTTTCACTATATAATCAATAGAGCCCCACCCTAGCACTAGAACCCCTGACCCTGGGGCCATGAATTTCACAATTTTGGTAGAGGACTCAATGGCCATTACATTCATGCTAACAGTTTGACTGCTTGATGTCCAGGAGTAAAGAAGAAGATTTTTAAAGATTGCACTAATTTTAGTGGTTTTTGCCCCACCCCTCAGGCCCCAGGGGCAGGGACCATGAAATTCACAAAAATTCAGATCTTTTCCAAGGTGAGGCGATCTAGCAAACTTTCCAGCCCAATAAGGTATCGAAGATCCAAGTATCCATATCTGTGTTGGGGAACCTACAATTCTTGGGTTTGGTTAGTGTAATCTAGAATTCTCGAACGTAATACTCTTTGAAAAATTAATGTATGGATCTACTGATTTTGAATCCTAATATACTTTAGAAAAACAGGTGATCTCCACCTGCCTGCTTTCTGAATGGCATCGTAAGGAACCCCCTGAAGTGCAATATCGGTAGCCCGACCAATCCTGAAACTATGTGTGCCAAAGTATCTTTGTGTTCCCGAAATTTCGAGAGCTTTTTGTAATACTGCATTGAACTGAAACCTAGTGAGAGGTGCCGTGTCACTGTGAACTAAGAAAATATGAGATGCAGGTGTGGGCGGTCTGACTTTTACACATTTCTTAATGCATCTAACAGGACATAGCAAAGAATGTTGTTGACCCTGAATAATGAATGTTTGTCCAACTGTTTGTTGAGATTTTGAATGTGGGATTGTTATTCTAACTTCATTGGTGCTAGGCCTAACTTCAATTCCTTGAAACTTACGAAATGCGAGTTAGTGTTGTAACCTGTGTCTGTGCATTCCCCTACTCTGAGTAATGCGGCATATGCCAAACTAAAGGCACATGTGATCAGTTTAACTTCATATGATGGACAAATTGTTGGTAGTGAAGATATGGTTTTGAGCAAGATCGAAAAAGTATATAATAGGACAACGCAAGTCCTGTGTCGTACCCCTAGTGCGCTTTAAACCCTGTAATGCTTTCCTGACGAGAAAATTGTTTGATGGGTCCTGGAGCCCTTGAAGTTTGTGAAAAAAGGCAACTGCGCTTACGTACAATTGCACAGTGCTAGCGGCATGCTCATTAATTGACAAATAGCTATAAAATTATGTAATAAAGGTGTTGTTATAGGCCAAGTTACAACTAAGTGATTATAATGAACTTTGACAAAATGTTTGAATTTCTCAAGAGCAGTTTGGTAAGTCTTGTGTGTGCTAGGAGCTAGGGAATTTTGCTTGTGTACAGAATTTTCATGCCCTCTACAAATTCTTCACTTTTCTTCAAATCTTCATCTGTTGCACTTTATCCTTGTCAACTCGCTTCTTCAACCGTTGATCTCTAGTTGCTGCACTGAGTCCAGGATATATTTTAGCAAATCTTTCAATCATCAGATACATTGAGTTCCATCTGGTCTTAACACCAAGAATGACATTATGATTTGGAAGCTCTAAGGTAGCTAATTTTCCCTTCAAAACAACTCCAGCCATTAGACCCTTTAAACCAGAGGACCAATGATCTTATGCGAACAAGCCATTGGTAAACATTGAAATTATTAAGTTTAATTTTCACATTTATTAATAAACAAATTGAGAGAGAAAAAAATTTAGACCTCCAAGATTGATGGAATAACTATCTTCTAATGTGGTATTTGTGACTGTTAATGCTGATTTAACGGTCGCAAACTGAGCTTTACCGGCTATGCGTAAGCGTAAGCACTGTGTATCAGTAGCACTCCCTTAACATACACTGCTAATGGTTTTGTTATTGTTTTAAATTAAATGCGTACTTTTTTGTCTATAGGCATAGCGTAATCAGCATCAGAGGTAGTCGAATCTCCACTTTACATCTCTATCTGTTTCTCCACCGTCATTTTAAAAATGTGCATTGGTTGAATTATATTTTGTGTTTGAGCCGCAGATGCTTGATAAAATTGCTTGTGTTCCCCCCTTTCCCGTGACAAAATACTTGACAATGATTGCATATATACACCTGACAATGATTGCATATACCTCCATTCGACTTTCTGGTAAAACGAGTCCAGAAATCCGATCGCTTCACTCAGTTGCCAGGACCCTATTTTGTTTGGTCGCACTAATCAACGAAACTGGATGGAAATGCACATTATAAATTCCGATATTTTGAAATTTCAATTATTATAAGTTTTAATCAATGAAATTAAATCACGTTAATGTTAAAGTATTTTACTTTAGTGTAAAATTCGTATTAATTTATCTCGAATATCGGCAGTGGAAAGTTTTCGTTAATTAGCGCACTTTTTAAATGCGCGGAGAATTCAATTTTAGCGATTCTGAAATTGTATTTTAAAAATAATTGTGTATGTATTAAAATGTTTTAAAGTTCAATAAATACCGTTACTAGTACCGCTCTAACATGAAAGAGGTATTTTACCGGTATTTTCGAAGTAACTATTCGGTACGGTATTGGTGCCGAATACCAGTATTAAACCCTAGGTGTAGGCCTGATGCTATTTCTGGAGGAACAACGGGCTCTAATCGGATGAGATACTGTCAACTCCCCGAGAATAACAGCTTAGTTTAACATTAAGAAAAGCAAGATCAAATTGAACACCATCCAATGTTAACGTTATGTCCGCATAAATGATGCTGACGACAAAAAGACGCCTTTTACCAGCAACTACAGACAATCTGGGAGAAACAGGAAAGAAAGACATGAAAGTACTCATAGGCGACTTCAATGCTAAGATTGGAGGTGAAAACACCGGCTACCGTGAAGTCATGGGCACAGAAGGACTAGGATACACGACGGAGGACTGTGCTACACGAATGAGAGCGGCGAAAGATTTCCCTACCTATAATTATATGCTCCCTTGACCAGCTTACAATAAAAGGGAGCATCGTTTCTCATAAACGGATTCAAAGGTCACATGGAGATCTCTTGGCCATGGTACGAAAAACCAGATTTGATCATATTTGCATCAATAAGAAATTTCGAAGAAGAGCTCGGAAAAGATGACAGGGTGATGAGAGGAGCAGACATTTCATTAGACCATCTTCTGTTGACGGGATTAAGACTACGTCTAAAGAAGTTAAACAACATGACAAACATGCAGCCTTGGTACAACGTAAGTCTCCTCAAAACAAAGTAATTGATGAAGCATTCCACCTCAACTTGTCAAACAGATTCCATATAGAAAACAATAATATTAACATCGAGACCCTATTTATGGCCGCACATCAAGGTAATGTTGCAAGACACATGTTAGGAAATCATTGGCAATAGAAAATCTCAACACAAGGAGTTCTCTGTTGATACCATGAGGAAACTGGATGCGAGGAGGGTGAAGAAAGCGATGCTGAGTACAAGCCGGACAAGAACAGCAAAGACATGTTTAAGAGGACCACACAGCCTCAGATATAGAAGTTAAGAAACTCACTTGAAAAGATAAACAGGATCACATTGACAATCTGGCCAAACAATGCAAGCTGAAGAAGCAGCGAAATAAGGCAATTTGACAGAACTGTATTTGGTTTCAATTCAAAAAGGAACTTTCCGACAATTTCCAGCAGAGAGACAAGCCACTGAAGATCACGATCACCAACAACCACAGTAGTCCGAAATATCTGCGCCGTTACTAAAACTGGAAATTCGTTGCCTCCACCTGGAGGCGGCACTCGCGGGTTAATTTTCGATAATTGGGAATCGAATTAGAATTATGCTTTGTTCTTAACTTGTCAAAAGTACAATGCTTTCAATAGTCACAACATCTTTTTTATAGTTGTTTGTAAAATACTAAATAAAATTAATCAAGGAATTAAATTAATTGTTACCACTATTGACAGTAAATTTACTATACTGACAGCCCACAGGTCTTTAGAAGGAAGAAATACTTGTCTATTTATTGCTGTCGTAAAGTATCAAGTTCCCCGACTGCGACTTTTCTCTGCCTTTGTTAGAAGTACAAACAAGTAGTGCTACAATCTCTACAGAGACTTCTGGGGCCTGTTTCACAAACGTTTCCTAAGATATGTCGTAAGACATAACTTAAGATATGCCTAAGTTATAACTTAGGAAGTTCCTAAGATTTGTCACAGCTGTTTCACGAAACAATCTTATCTTAAAATTTTCCTAGGTCATTGGGGGGGGGGGTATATCATTTAGTAAGCTCATTGCTCACAGTACCTCTAGTTATAGAATATGCAATTAATGCGTTCAAATCCATTAACGTGTAAACAAAACAATTATTTTCCTTTTCAAAGTTTGTGAAGGCGTTGAAAGAATTTCTAAGAGAAGTAGTCATGTCTTTAGAAGGAAAATTGCTCTTAAACAATTTCTAGTATCAGGAAACATGGAGGATTTGCATTTTGGAAATAGAAAAGTTAAAGAAGGATACTACAATAGATATTAATTTTCTCTTGCGTTGTTGTGCGCTTAAAAAATAAAATCTACGTAATGTTGTCTTTTGGAGCTTGTAAAAAAAAAAATCTGTTTTTCTGCAAATACCTTATTCATTGCTATAACTTTGGAAAAGTTGGCGCAAGTGCTTTCATACTGCGAACATGTATTTCTTGTGAGAAGTTTTTTCTTATGGTACTAACTTATTAGATCTCTTGTCCTCTGAAACTTAACAAACTTTACAAACCTTTTGCTTTTAACCTTGGTCATAGCTTTTGAGCTAGGCTTTGATATTTCATTCGTACGTGTTCGTGTGACCAAGCCTTTCTTTCGGTATCAATAATACTAACAAGCTGGCCTACAGTAAAAATAATTAAACTTGGTCCTGGTCTGAACTACGGGGCATTAGTTTTTGTTCTTGGAAGTGACTAAATGGTTTGATACGTACATTTTTTGGAAGTGGGTTACGCACCTCACTAAATCACCGAGTGTCAAGGTAAGAGCGAATAATTTTTTTTCTATGTTAATGACTTCGTAGATGAAAAAAAATAAGGGATGCTATAAAGTTTCCTGGAGATAAATTGGTTGCTGAACAATTCATTTTTAATCGTGACAGAACACTGTAGGCAACTTTACTCTTCAACCGTTTTATACGGTATCGAAAAATGATGTTCATGTCGGTCTGGTAATTATTGTCATTATTGTCTGCAGATTAATTAAATACTTGGAGGTTTATAACATCGCAAATAAATAATTCAATAAAATTAAGAAAAAAATCAAACAGCTAGCACTACAGCATTAACTGTGTAATAATTATAGACACTTTACATCATTTTTATTTTTATTCGTTATAATGACATATCAATGATGCTTAAAGCTCTATCAAGAGATCTGATTTTGATTTGGTGTGATTATATACATGTAATTTGACTTAAAATTTACCGTCATTTATTTGGGTAGTTAATGCAATAATGGTAAATTTTAAATTCCTGAAGGTTTTTAAATTGTGCACGTGATCTGAAGCAAAACTTCATACCAATATAATTATATACAATTATAGTATTGTTTATACTTCTGAATATTTTGCAAATGAATTTTTAAAAGTTTGTTTTCACGGTACAATTGCGTTGAAATCGTACAATAATGAATGTATCATGCATACAAACATGTTCCTTACCATTAGTACATAAAATAACATAAAACTTCAAATTCATATAATTACTTCACTCTCTGCTTTAAGCATACTTACAAATGACAATCTTTTCCGTCCAATTCTGAATCATACGTTATTTTCATTTGCCCTTTATTGGTACTGGTTTGATGATATGGCTGCAACAGACAAGTGTTCCTTCCGGTATTAATTACCTTTTGAGTATTATTTCGACACTTCAGGTGAAGGATAAACTTATTCACAGCTCTCCCAGTCAAACACATTACTCCACAAATCTTAAAATCCAGTTGTATCATTTCCATTAAAGAAGCAAAAGATAAGACGAGAAAAAGTGTAAAACATCTAAGCTTAAGCATATCTAAATACGTCCTGTGTGTCAACTCTAGTTAAATCAATTAATAGCAAAGCAGTGCACGAAACTATTTATACGATGTTACTGCAAAATCACTACCTAGCAGATGAAAATAATCCATCCCAAATGCAACCGCAGGTGATGTGCTTTTCTACCACGCAGTATACCAAAATTTGAATTCACATTCCCCACTGACAACAAAAGGGAAACAGAGTAGTGAAGAAAGACAATAAAACTCCGAAACATTCAAAAGCTATTAAGGGACTGATAAACAACAGGTTGTTCGTTGGCCTTGAATTGATTTCTCCCTCCTTTCTACTTTTGGATGAGTGGGAGATTGGGCCTAAGATTGATTGCCGGAAGGTATAACTTACTGCCTATGTCATCGATTTACCTGTCCTAAAGTTATGACATAACTTAGGAATATCCTAAGATAAGACGAGGTTAGTGAAACGGATAAGTAATGAACTTAGGAAAAAGTTCTTTCCTAAGATATAACTTAGTCCTAAGTAAGCTTTGTGAAACGGGCCCCTGGTCTTTTAAATGTCGGTCTCGTGGTTTATCGGTGACCGAGGAATATAAAATGCACATTTCCCTTTTTCATCGCTTATTACAAGTTATTCCTTTAAATGATTTAAATCAAGTTTTAAATAAGTAATTCAGTCATGACGTTTTATGAAATAAATACACGATTGCTTGTTGTCAGTTTCATAAAAAGAATTGCCAGTAGCTTGAATCCGCCAACCGGAAACGCTACCATACTCTTTTGCTATTTCATGGCTGTGTAAAGGTATAAGTAATTAAAGTAGACTTTTAATTTAATTAATTAATGCACGATAATAACTATATGCGAGTGAAATCTAAATATAGTTTACGGATATCATTTTGTCTATAGTGTATTTATAGCAAATAAGCTCTGACCAGTAGAGCTAAAATGTAAAAAGATGAAAACCAACAAATTGGCTTTTTATTTGAATTTTTAAAAGAACACAAATTATAGGAGAATCAAAGCTATTCAGGGTCAGATTCAAGGTTTTGAATATGTAGATGTACAACTATTGACATTTTTGAAGATCAAAATTTTATGTCGGAGAATTTATTTTTTCAAACCTTAATTAAGGTTTTCAGGAAAATTTGATGTTTTACAGACCTGTTTTCGAACACGCTGTAATCCTCATGCACCATTCATGTCTCCAATAACGGCAATCCTTAATCTCACACCCTACCCACAATGTGCTCTCCGATTTTGCCTCTCAGCATATGCGACAACATGACTCCTTTATGCCTCCCCAAAGGGATGATTCCGTTGTCTGGACACCTACTTCTTAAGTGGAAGGGCAAAAGATGGTGATGCCTGTAAGGATGTAGTTGAGGACGAGGAGGCGTATGATCTAGAGTACCTGTAGGATGATGGGCATGACATGGAAACTGATACTGTAGGCTCCTATATAAACATAGGTTATAAGATTTCAATCCAACGATTGATAAATATATTAAATGAAAAATACTTCAACTCCATATATTTCATATAATTTTTTTTCTAGACTTCTACCTTCTTTGACGTTTGGGCTGTTAAACTCATTGAAGGCTCCTGATTGTGGCGTAATGGTTAAGGAAACTTCTGCCGATGTTGCAGTGTACAGTTCTTTGAACTATGTAATTTTAATGTGGCTTAATTTAAATACAAATATGTCTTGTATTATTATAAATTATGAATCTTCTTATTTCAATGAACATCGTAAAGTATGATTATATTTAAAATTTATTACTATTTGAATTTTGAGCGTTGTCACAAACAAACAAAAAAAGGATTGAAACTATCGAAATTTTGATCAAGATCTCCCTGCATTTTAGAAATACAAATGTTATTTAAAATTGCTATCCTTAATTGAAATAGAGGACAATTAGGGGGAGGGGGTCAAACAAATGTTTATTGAGCATGACATTGCATGTATACATACCTTTCAAAAAGGGTGTTTTTCTTCTGTTAAATGAACGCACCATTTTTTTTTCGGTTAGCACTTTGGTGGGTTCCTTTCTTTTTTTTTTATTTCCTTCAATATACTCACCTTGCCCCCTCCATAAACATCTTTCTAAAGTAATCTAAATACATATGCAAGCTACATTTCAATTGCCGTAAATATTTAGTACTATCATGAAAACATCGCCGTAGAAAATTTGAGCTTTTGACCAATAGTAAAGTAGATCAAGAGGTTTCATAGAAAAAGAAAGCCGATAGGTTGAATTTATTGTCTGTTGTTAAATGTCCTTCTGGAGAATTTTTTATGCATTTGGAGACGCTACCACTTGCCGGTTAAGAGCTACATACATGTAATTTGTCCTATGTTCGGCACTCGGGCGATTGAGCAGTGAGGGATCTTTTTCGTGCACAGTGGGATTCGAACCCGCGAAGTAAGGATCACCTTTTTCATTCGCGACTCTAGAGCAGACGCTCTTGCCACTGCGCTATCCTGGCGACAGCCCATGCAAACATTAAGCATTTGGAGTCGTTTTTAAGGTAACAAGAATGCAAAAATGTTCCTCAGCGTGGGTGTTTGCTCGGTATAGGTAAACTTTGCATACTTTTGCGCATAAATGTCCGCATGCGACTATTGAAATAGAAAGTTTTTTGATAGATTGTAAACGACATACTTACCACTCCAGTCATCTTCATGCAACTTGTTCATTTGAAAAAAAAATTTTACTCACGTGATTCGAAAGCAAAAAAAAAAAAAAAAAAAAATTACTTTTGGATGAGTGGGAGATTGGGCCTAAGATTGATTGCCGGAAGGTATAACTTACTGCCTAATCTCAATTTTGTTTCTGCTGCGCAACGTTAACTGTAGGTATACGAGGAGGGATACCCACCAAAAGAGGTTCGACCTCCATTCAATACATGTAGGACTATGTGGTGCATAATAATCGAATCAATGAAATTGTTATATTTCCCAAACTATACGAGTATTATATCCTAGAGAAATAAAGAATGGAACAGTTTTTCTGGCAGTGACATCACTCGCAATAAAGACCATGCAATTCCGATTTTACTTATCTAGAATAAATATGTTTCCTAATAAATAAATACCGTACACAGGGAAATTTTCTCCCTCGTTTTATTTTCGCCTTTACATTATTCTCTATTGAGAAGTCGATGGCTCGTTTCAATACCCCCCTAATTTTATTGGAAAGGTTACCAGCCGATGATCCTAAACTCTATGTGAGCGGATGAAAGAATCTGATTTTAATCATATTGTAAAAAAAGATAAGTATATCTGATTTTAATCAAATTGTAAATAAGATATTAGTAAGTATATTTTTTTCCAAGAATCCTTCAGGTCTTTGTTGATGCATTTTGCTTAGCTGTAAATTATAAAATTTTAATTCGAACAAGAGCCCTTGGGCCACATCGCTTACTTGCGGTTAGCTTTGACCATAATGCTTTTTACCAGATTTCCAACCATAAGTAAGCTTTTCTTGCCCGGTGGTTCTTGAGAAGAAAAAAAATTCCCCAATATGTTTCAAAGTAAAACTTAGATTCCTTGTTGTGGCCCCGCCCCACCCTCGGGGGCCATGATTAGAATAATTTAAAATATACACTACCCCTGGAGACCTGCAAATACATTTCAGGTTTTCCGGCCCAGTGGTTCTTGAGATGATTTTCAAAGGTTTTTCCTAAGATATATATC
Source organism: Saccostrea glomerata (assembly GCA_003671525.1). Classification (NCBI taxonomy): domain Eukaryota; kingdom Metazoa; phylum Mollusca; class Bivalvia; order Ostreida; family Ostreidae; genus Saccostrea; species Saccostrea glomerata. The sequence continues at coordinate 4,027,401 of PRKT01000011.1, read as the reverse complement.
TCATTAATTGTAAAATCTGAATTCCTTTTTGTAGCCCGCCCTTCATGTCGGGGGAAGGGGGTCATGATTTAAAGAATTTAGAATCTACACTACCCCAGGATGCTTCGATATACAAGTTTCAGCTTTTCTGGTCTAGTGGTTCTTGAGAAGATTTTCAAATAACGCTACCATTTTTTGTCTTTCCTTGATTATCTCCCCTTGGAAAGAGACTGGGCCATTTTTTAAAACAATTTTTAAAACTCCTGGTCATTCAAGGATGCTTTGTTCCAAATTTGGTGAAAATTGTTCCTGTGGTTCTTAAGAAGTGGAAAATGTGAAAAGTTTACAGACGAACGGACGACGGACAATGAAGGTCACTAGAGTTTTCAGCTCTGGTGGCCTTTATTTTAACAATTTTAACTCCTCTTCATCCAAGGACACTTTGCCAAGTGTGGCTAAAATTAGCCCAGTGGTTCTTGAGAACAAGTTGAAAATGTGAAAAGTTTACAACAGACGGACGGACAACGGGTGATTAGAAATGCCCACTTGAGCTTATAAAAAAACCGGATCAATTACATCATGTTTATATTCCTTTTGTCACGTTTCAAACTGTATAAAAAGATCTGTTATGATAGGTATTCATAGTTTCTGCCATTACAACAACTGGAAATTTCTCCGTCTACAACACGAGCTGATTTTCAATGCTTGCAAACTGAACTACAATGTAATTACCGAACTTCTTTACATGTATTTTAAAAGATGTAAGAATATGGATTGTTGGTTTAACAAGTGTACTGCATGACTTTGGTCCTGCTAGGCGAAATGGGGCCGCGCGGGGGAGGGGTGTCTTAATTGGCTTATCCACATTTTATAAAGGCTAATATCTGGTGGCAGGGCAAATGCGACATGAGATAGCGACATCTTCTTCCCAAATTATTGTTAAGGTATGAAGATCCACCACAATATCTGGTTCTACATTGCGACGGCAATGACATTGGTCAAAATTCATTATGTGTTTTGCATCATAGAATATATTATTCTTTGGATTCTCTCGGCACTGTTGCCAAACACCAAAATCATTTGGTCTCAAGTATTGCCTAGATTGAATTGGCGTAATGCTAGGGACAACCGTGTCTCTTGACAGGTTGGGCACACACCGCCATCTGGTACCTAAACTTACAGTTGGTGGCCAATCAACGACATCGTATACATTGTTTACTCACCACATCTCAAAAGAAAGAAATTGATAAAAAAAAAATTAAATCGAAAAGAAATTAATAAAATGACTTGTAACATGTATTGCAACGCAACTAATTAAGGGATAAAACAAAACATACCGGATTTGATCATTTTCTCTGCCGCTGAGATGACGAGTTTGGTCAGAAAAATACCTGTCTTGTTTCCCCGGGTTTGATCCACGGATCAGGCTTTTATATACAACGCCATTCAATAAAAATGGCAAAGGTAAGACTTGATTTCAAAAATAAAATATATAATTTTTGTCAATAACAAACACAAGTATCCTAGTTTTAAATATCAAAATTTGGGTATGTATGTGTACAATCAGACTGCTTTTAAACAGTAGATTTCGTGAATGACTAAGTTACGGTATTCATGAACATTTACAATTTCTATTTTTATTGAAAAAGCAGCCGTCAATGATGTCAAAAAGTCTGGAGGTGAATTCACAGTTTATTTTCACAATAATGACTCTATAAAAAATTGAAATGTTATTTAATTATTTATTTAATAAATTCGTGATCTAAAGATTCCTAGTATATAGTTGCTTGAGGGTTTTAGAATTCGCAGATGATTAGCACCGCGCCTCTCTTAGTAAATTGTTTTACGGTAATCCTAAAAACTTTTCCTTGCTTTTATTTTTAGTGAGGAATAAAGAAATTAAAGGGAAAGTACATTAATAATTCTTGCAGGATTTGAATACATATGAAGATCACAATATGTATAGAAGGGTCAAACCTCAAATCTACCAGGCACTGTGCTAAAAAAAATGCTGAACTCTTACGTTATCTTAAAGCCGAACGCGACTCGCAAATAGGAATATACGCAATATAAGTTTTCCTATTTCATACACCGGTATCAGAATGAAGGATATACATTTGGATTCATTACACCGTACAGTTTTCTTGCCGCGGGTACCTGCGAGGAACGGATGACACGTTTTCGTGCTGGTTATCGATCATTATCTTTTTTTTTTCACATTTATTCTTCAAAATCATATGTCTGACAGTTTTAAATATTTTTAATATTCCAAAAAAAATAATGAATTTAATTTACCATATCTATATTGGATTCCGAAACTTCATAAAAATCCTTACATGTACCAACAAAAAATAATTTTAAAAATTTCAATGGGAGTTGAAGTGGGACGGTCACATGATCAAATCCTGTGAAGGCCGAAGACTTGATCACGTACCGACCCACTTCAGTTACCAATGAAGTATTTAAAATTATTTATTACCTATCTATACATTTGAAACTGATACCAGGATATATTTGGATGTAAATCTGGCACTAACCGGTCGCCATAGATTAAGCAAAACTACGAAATCAAACTTCCGCCAGAATTCGTTTGCTCACAAACCATCTCTCTGTAGATGAGGCCTCGACGGGGAGTATGCTACGAAAGGTCTAAATCGGCTTGAAAGGCGGTTTCGCTTCGATTTCATTAGACAAAGGATTCGGTTTTGAAGGGAATATTTTCAAATCCCTGTTGAGCCTTTTTTACAAAAAAAAAATTATCAATGACTAAATGATAGTATGTAGCATCTGAAATGAAAAAGTTATGGCGCGTGACGTGTAAAACAACCAGATTTGACTAGAAAATATTGTAAATTTTGTATTTTTAAAATTTTGGGCGATTAGGTGCTTTGTAAAGATGCTTAGTTAATGTGTTTGTCTTTTTCATTCTTAAAAACTACACTTTCATTTGTGACGTTTGGGTGTGACGCGGCGACACCCCCTATGTTCTATGTTTTAAACGTTTATAAAATAAATTCATTTAAATATTCTTAGATGAAAATTTCAATGTTAATTGGAGTTATGATTGTGCTTCTTTTGGTATATTGTATTTGATAATATGACGCCAAATATTAAAGATATGGACACAGTGACATTACTTTTGGATCAACCCTCGTAAAAACAGATTATTTGCCTATGAAAAATTGCATTTGTCCTTTACACTTTCACAGATTTTTTTTTCAATAATATGCTTGATTCCAGAAGAAAAACTTCATATAGTTGATTTTTATTTTACAAGCTTATATCAACAGCAATGGATCATTTGTCAATCTGAAGTGCTTTAGAGTGTATGTCTTGTTTCTGTAAATGGGCAATAAAAATAATTGATTTTTATAGTTTTAGTCCATATGGTTACAAATAACGTTTTAGAGCCTATGTGTATAATAAAAGATTTAACTTTTTGTATTATTCTGTCTTTATTCTAATTCTAATGATCCTTAAGGATGAATAAATCGTGACTATATTTAGTGTGTGCTTGTCAGTATGTGACAAATGAAAAAGTAGTTTTTTGTTTCAGCACCTATTGCAACATACATATGTAGACTCCGTTTATACGAGGGACCCGTCGAACCCGCCACGTAAGGGTCAACTCCTCACTCAACGACTCTAGAGCTAATCTCTATAAGTTAAACAAACTTACGCGTTTTAATTGAGGATAAAGGTGTATCATTAGATATATCATAAAAATATATATTATATACATGTACATTGTACATTCAAAACTCAAGCAAAATGATATAAGATATGTTTGGTTCCTGTTATAAACACAATTTGGGACAACCAAATCTTCACTTCCTAAGAATTCTGCGAGTTTTACATCATAAAACAGTAAATAGAGAGTTATATATCCTAGATATTCCACGAACAGGATTTGTCCATCAGCTGAAAATCGAATTTCAATATCACTACATTCTGATTTTACGATAGCACAATTCAAATGGCGTTTTCTTCAGAAAGGACAATTGTCATATACAAGTTACAACAATTCAGCGGGCATTCTCTCCAGATAAGGCAATTGTCATTTACACCCAGACTCTTAATGTTGATGAGGAAATGTGCTTCTAGCATACAAAGATCGTTAAATCAATATATAAATCATTAAAGGTCATCACAAATAATTCTCTGATTTTCTAATTTATCTAGACGTTTTATGGAAATCAGAGGATTTTTTTAAAGCTATGAAATAGTTTTCTGCGCTTTCAAGGTGCGCTATTTTTGAGTAGTAATAAAGAATAGATTTAAAAACTATCCATGTAATAAAAATTTACAGCTATAACCTTATTTAGGACAGTTTACGCTTTACTTGAAAAAGACGTACATGGTAATCTAACTACCAACCTCTAAGATAAATGTGATGACTTTAACTTTTCAATCATCACCTGCATGCATACGGAGTTTATATCTCTCAGTTTATTCGACACGCAAGAACATGCTCTACGTAACTATGAACAATTTCTAAACCGAGGTAAATTATTGACGAACAAGTTGACGAAACAAGAATATCAGCAGTCTCGTTGAAAGACATCATTTCGTAAGTTCTACAGTAAGTAAGATACAATGACCTTGTAAGTAAATATAATTTATCATTAAGTCAATTGCTGACTGACTTTTTTCATACTAATTGTTTAATTAATTGTTCAATTATTTACACACTGAATTGACGGATTTTTCCGTTTTCCCCCGACCATTACAAGGAGCACACGGCGGATGATCGATCCACAGGGAATGCTCTCTACTGCTCCTTGGCAGCTAATCCCATCTCTGATGTTTTGGAGGTCCATGTTTGCACTGCTCCTATTTTTTAAAAAAAATGGTTTATGGATTTTTGAGATTGAATACTGTTCGTTATCTCCATATATTTCAAAGCTATTTATGAAAAAGCGTAAACTGCTTCAACCCAGGTTATACCATACAAAGTATAACTACGGTAGCTACATGTATTTAATTCAACCCTTATAATGTTCGGTTATCAAGTATAGTACACAAGACAATTTCTCCATAAAAGTGCCTTAAAATTAAAGGAAGTTTGAACTAGGATCTTGGTACCAAAAGTATTGAGAATTTTTTGTCAATTATATTTCTAGAATCTACATACATAGCTTCATAAAAAAATATCAAAACAAACAAGCTAATTCAGAGAATATTTGTCCCCCGCTGAAAGGAATAAAGAGAAGAATGTTCAAAATGGGGGGTCGAACCCCTCACCCTCCTTCCCCGGATTTGCAGAACTTATTAAATTATGTACTGAAGCTAGCAAAAAAAAACAAGAGGCCCACGGGCCTTATAGGTCACCTGAGCATTATGCAACATTGAATTTGATTCATGTTTTAAGCCAGATGCAATGGCATTCACAATTTTGAAAGAGGCACCATTGATCGTCATAACTATACACTTAGCAGTTGCTTAGTTATCTTTACTCCTGGAGATCAAGCAGTCAAACTGTTCGCATGATTGTAATCAGCTATGAGTCCTCTACCAAAATTGTGAAATTCATGGCCCTGGGGTCAGGGGTTTTAGTGCTAGGGCGGGGCTAAATAAGTAGGTAGTGAAAATGCATTATTTCTTTGAAAATCTTCTTCTCTGCTCCTGGGTATTAAATAAACCAACTAAGCACATAGTTATGATGAGCAAGAGTGCCACTACCAAAATTGTGAATTTTATGGCCCCAGGGTCAGGGGTTCTGGTGTTAGGGCGGGGCTCTATTTATTATATAGTAAAAATACATGAATTCTTTGAAAATCTTCTTCTCTGCTCCTGGGTATTAAATAAACTAACTAAGTGCATAGTTATGACGAGCAAGAGTGCCTCTACCAAAATTGTGATTTTTATGGCCTCAGGGGTTCTGGTGTTAGGGCGGGGCTCTATTGATTATATAATGAAAATACATGAATTCTTTGAAAATCTTCTTCTCTGCTCCTGGGTATTAAAGACGTACAACACACTGGGGGAGATATTTCTTGCGATTTCAATTGAACGTTTGACGTGACGTCAAATTTAACGTCAAAAATAAAGCGTCAAAACGACGAGTAAAACGATCCCGATGTATATCAATCATGAAAGAAAATTGGGATATTGGGCTTGGTTGTGATTGTGCGCACCATACTTGTATTTTTTAATTAACCCGATTAAACTCCGTAAAAAGCAAGACATAAAATACCATCCCTTAATGTTTATTTCATTTAATTTCATATACAATAAATTGTATTTTTTATTATTCTGAAAATTTTATTTTACATTGCCGAAATTCTCATTATGTATAATTGGCTATATAACATTCCGATTCATGGTCTTCATTACAATTTGTGCGTTTACGATATAAATATTGTTTTTCTTCTTTTACAATGTAAAATCGATGTTGTTCTCAGACCCTTACTGATCAAAGAGGAACAATTCTGAAAATGTAGGAGATGTTTATTTTCCTCCCTTTATTCACGGTTTTCCACAGAATCATTTTACATTTACAGCAAGACCTGGATTGGGTTGCTCAAAACTCTGGTTAAGGTTAACCACTGGTTAAATCTCTTATCCAGTGGTTAACTTTTAACCATTGGTTAAATTCTGTTGCTCAAAATTTATCCACTGGTTATCTTTGCTATCCAGTGGTTAAATATTGGCTAAAGTTAGCCATTCCACAGAGGTGGGTTAAGTCTCTTAACCAGTGGATAAATATGACTAAAAAATATTATTTGTTGTAAATTTTGGGGGATAACAAAAGAAACAAAGGCTTATAGATATTGTAACCAAGAATTTAATGTTGATGAATACTTAAAAAGACATATGCAGTAATTTAAAGTCAAGTTGACGTGGTTTTGTAGCAATATTAGGCAGGAATAACAACAAAGTCAGGGATATGATAGGTTTTAATGTCTTCATCGTCAGCAGAAATGTTTTAAATGGGTTCTTTCAAGGATTAATCTTAGCTGAAAATGTTCAAATGTTTACGCACAACGCACGACGACGGACGAAAACAGATAGCAATACTAGGTCACCTGAGTTTACCCAGGTGACCTAAAAAGAGTTAAGAAAGATTACATTGGTGTTTGTACTACCTTAAACTGTTTTATATAAGCGAACAATCTTGTAAATGTAAATATAAAAGTATTCAACAAATGACATAATACTAAATTAGGTCTTTTTCAATTTATTTCATAACATCTGCACAGTAAGGTTTACATACAAAAACCAGAATTACTGTAAGTAAAAAAAGATGTTTTATTAGCCTCTTCCGACCATCTGACTAAAATGACCTCATTCAAAGCATTTTTTAATCTCCAGGAAGCAATTTGAAATGCATTTTTGAAAGGGAATTTTAAAATTAAGCGTTTAAGTTAGGATTTTCTGGGGAAAAGATCTTACCTACCACCCAATTTTTTTCATGTTGAGCTAGGAAGGGCAATAAACATCATTTTAAAGTTTGAAAAATGTTGATGTTTTAAGACATGTTAAATACATTAACCTTATGCAATGTAAATTAAAGGTTTTTTTAACGTTGTCCCTGGGAGGTAAGGTTGAATAACAGTCGTGGATAAAGTTATTATGAGAATATCAGGGAAGGACCATTTGATTCTGAAGGGAGGGGGCTGACAAATGGTTATTTATTTTCATTTTAGTGAAAGACAAATAATTTATTTTCATACAGATAATCTCACAGCCCTCCCCTTCCCTTATCAAATATTCATTCCTTATGGGGAAAATCAAGACTTTAATCTATTATTGCAAATGAAAAGAAAAGAAACTTGTTTACCTAATCGTACAAGTACAAATAATTCAAGTAATGTGTAGATTACACAACATCTAGTAAAAGCTTATCTCTATTTTAAGCAATTCCAAATAAGGTGAGTAAATAATATTATTTATAATTACTAATTTTTAATCATCACATGCTGTTTATTGTGAGCGTGGGCACGAATAAGAACCCATGCTGTAAAGTCACGATTGATTACGTGAGATCGAACCCTTTTCCCTCTCTTTTCTTTTAATTATTTCTCTTCCTGGTCTGTCGCATAGCCATTTTACAACCTCATAGTTAAGGTTTTATTTTTACAATAAGATTAAACATGAGAAATCAACAAGTATTATTTTAACTATGTAATTAAATCCATCGTCAAGTGTACATGTATGTAACTACGTAAAATAAGTGTTTCTTTGAGTGAACATTATTTTTATCTTATACTTCGCCTGATTTTTGTGCCTTTGAATCTAACTACAGTTAATTAAATAGATAGATAGAGGCCAATAATTGCATTTTTGAACTGTAACTCACAAAACAAGAAATAAATTACTCTTTGTTTTAAATGTATTGCAAGTCAATAACAAGAGACTCATGTGCCACATCGCTCACCTGAGCATTGTAGCTAAATTAAAAGCAGAAACGTGTGTTACAAGTGAACGCACTTGAAAAAATTACGCACTTTGGATTATTTTAAGTTCGTTAAATTTTGGACCAAGTCAAGGCACTTTAAAACATATTTTTTAATAGAGCACTAATATCGATCATATTAACGCACTTTGATAAAATGTATGGCTAGGTCAATTTTCGTGCAAATCTGAGGTATGATAAATAAACTTTGTTGGATAACATTTCCGTCAAGGCGATGTAAAAAGTTCTGAATATTTTAGGCCCTAGAAAATATTGTAAAAATTGATGAAGGGGGAAGGGGGGATGCTATAAGTGATCAACTTAAAGCATAGCTGCAGATCTTAACATTATTACATGTTATGGTCAAAGACAAATATATCAAACCATACCGCAACAGATCTGCAGCTATTTAAAGCATCGCATTATTACCGGCAAGTGGTGGCGTCTCCATATGAGTGAAAAATTCTCGAGAGAGACGTTAAACAATATACAATCAATCTATCATTAGGATATATCGAGTCGACATCTGAATGGAAGTATTTATTGAATGGAAGTATTTATAGGTATGAGCTAATTGACAATGAGTCGTCGAGATATCTAAAAGTCGATTTAAAAGTCACAGTGGGTATGTTATGTATTAGAATAAGCCTGCTTTAAATGAATATAAAAATGTATTCTAATAACAAGGAACATTTGATGCCCACGAGACTTGTTGGAGAACATGACCTCCAAAAACTAAGATGTTATCAATCGACAACTCTAGCTGCATCATTTCGATGTCAACTTCATATATTGAAGCACTTGTCTGTACATTCAGAATGTTTTTGACAAAACATTTTTGCAAATGACCGATGGCAAAGTTAGTCCCAATTAAATTGAAAAATTCTCTGTCTTTAATGTCAAAAAGTCTGGATTTTTATCAAGATACTGCACGAGGCGTTATCTTAATTTGTTTATATTTGATAGCTCAAAGAAATATATAGAATACCTTCCCTCTCTCAGCAATGTAAAAATCAGAAGGATGTCCCTTGATGTCAAACATAATCTGAATAGCAGACATATACTGTTCATTAGAGGCGCGATTATCATTCATACAAGTCTCCTCTTAAGTTTCACATAGAATATGAGTGAAAAATTCTCGAGATGGAGGGACGTTAAACAATATACAATCAATCAATCAAACAGAATTTTCATTTCTAAAGACATCGTCTATTTTTCCAAAAATTGAAAATTAAGGATGTTCCATAAAAGGAGGAAAGTTTCCTTCAGTCCTAAAGATTTTAATACAGTAGTAAGTAAAATTTCAACATCCATTTAAAATGATGAGTTTGATGTACATGTACAAGGAGAAATCTTTTGATGGCGACTCGCGAGTCAAACTTTTAACCAAGCAAAAGATGAACACTTTAGCTACGGCACCACCTCCGCTGATTTTATCAAGAAAGAAAAGAAATCAATCAATTGGAATTTAAAAAAGATAGAACCGGCTAAATTTGACAGATCATCCTCTTTGCGCGGCCTAATGACGATATTTGAAAATCAATTGTGTTCATTGCAGCAAAATGATAATATGCGTTCTGTGTATTTGTAAAACGATAGGATTTACATTGTTCTGTAAATGACTCTGCTGAGGTTTAGATACGAGGGTTGATCCAAAAGTAATGTCACGACTTCTATAAAACTGCTACCAGTCTACAAAAATATTATTAAAGAAAAAGTAATCAACATACGCTCTTGAAATTTAAAACATAGAAATTTGAGAATATCTCCAATATTTTTATTATACTTTTATGTGAATCCATTTTTGAATCTGCACTTAGTAGGGATGCTTGCATATTCCTTTGATTAACTTGATTAACTTATATTTAGGCCTCGCCCTACGCCCCCAGGAATGTTTTGAACAAATTTAAATCTACACTACCTAGGTTATTTCGACATAAGTATTACCGATCATGGCTTTGCCGTTCTTTAAAAAAAGATAAAAAAAAAATTCCTCCATGTACCTATGTTTAACTTTAATAGTCGATTGTGGCCTAACTCACCCCAAGAGGAATAAGGAATGAGGTTAATAATTTTGTATTTACACAACCTGAGGGTGCTTTTATGAAGGATATGGAGATAACGAAAAGTATTCAATATCAAAGTCCATAAAACAATACAAAATCGGAGCAGAGCAAACATGTACCTCTAAATCATGAGACGTAGGATCAGGTGCCATTGAGGAGTGAACATCACCTGCTGATCGGGAAATAACGGAAAAATCCGTCGTCAAAATCCGTCGTCAATTCAGTGTATGAATAATGGACTAACAATTAGTACGAAAAAAAGTCAGTCAGCATTTGACTTAATATCAAAGAACTTACGAAATGATTTTGAAATATGCCAAACATTGTTCACTAATTTGTAATTATCTCCCATTTAAATAGGGTGTTGCCCTTCACTTAAAACAAAACTCCTTACACCTAGAATTCTTTGTGGCGAGTTTGGTTGAAATTGGGTGAGGTTCTTGAGAAGAAGTCGAAAATGTGAAAAGTTTATAGACTGACGGACATCCAGAAGTCGACAAATGTGATCAGAAAAGCCATTTGCTCATGTGAGCTCGAGCTTAATTGATCTAACAAAAAAATGTATATTTTTACTAGTAATAAATATCATATGACGTTAACTACAAAAAAATTTAGTCATGAAATCTTACGCACACGTACATGTATATTGGATTAGGATTAATGCCAATCATCAAATATCAGGTTTAAACGGAAATTGATTATACATCGTCACTTTTAGGTTCTATACTACAGTGTAAATTTCTTGTACACTGTATAAAACATTTTTTTAATCTTCAAAGATACACAACTAAATACGGTAACAAATAGTCACATTATTAATATAACTTATTTTATATAAACCTGAAATTAGAATTACATATAATTGTATCTTATTGTCTTATATGTCTAGGAAAATGTATGTGTTGGGATGAGAGCAGTCACGTAGCATCGTTTTTGAAAGTGTGGGGCCAGCCTAGACTGAAGCTCTACTGGTATGCACTTATAACAAATGAAGACAAAAGAAGCAGTTGGGACTTGAAACTTTACAACGGCAATAAATATAATATTATAATGATGCTTGATTAAGTGTTTTTTGTGGCAAGATATTGCAATAAGACTACAGCTGTAGAAGTAGCCATTAATAAACTTTTAGAGTATTTTCAATTTAAGTAACCATGGCAACACAGTTCATTGAAATCAAAAATCGATACACAGAATAATGTATGTTAGTGTGGTCTACTTGTGTGCCAAGTTATATTGAAATCAGACCAAAACTGTTGGAGGAGTAGCATTTTGAAACAATTTCACAGAAATTTCTATTTCTAGTAACAACGGCAAGGGCGTTCATTATGTATCTTAGTGTAGTCTACTTGTGTGCCAAGTTATATTGAAATCAGACCAAAACTGTAGGAGGAGTACCATTTTGAAACAATTTCACAGAAATTTCTATTTCTCGTAACCATAGCAACACTATTCATCGAAATCAAAAATTGATACACAGAATTATGTATCTTAGTGTAGTCTACTTGTGTGCCAAGTTATATTGAAATCAGACCAAAACTGTAGGAGGAATAGCATTTTGAAACGATTTCACAGAAATTTCCATTTTTAGTAACAACGGCAACACTGTTCATTGAAATCAAATATTGATACACAGAATTTTGTATCTTAGTGTAGTCTACATGTGTGCCAAGTTATATTGAAATCAGACCAAAACTGTAGGAGGAGTAGCATTTTGAAAAATTGTTTACAGACAGACAGACAGACGGACGGACGCCGGACGCATTACTATCGCATAAGCTCTTCTGGTCTCGGACCAGTAGAGCTAATTAATAAAAAAAACTGAATACATATCATAGCTGTTTATATTTCTTTCAAAGATCATTGATCTTGAACGATATAGCAATATTTTTTCATGTTTAATTTATCGCTATATTTTTCTGGTGTATTTTATAACAAGAGGCCCATGGGCCTTATAGGTCCCCTGAGCATTATGCAACAACTTTCCAGTGATTGAATTTGATCCATGTTTTAAGCCAGATGCTATGGCATTCACAATTTTGAAAGAGGCACCATTGATCATCATAACAATACACTTAGCAGTTGCTTAGTTTGTTTACTTAATACCCATATGCAGGGTAAGGGAACAAAAAATGCATTTCAACTAATCAGTAATATTCAGCAATAATCAGTAGTGCCCCTACCACACATGAACCCCTGACCCTTAGGCCTTGATATTTGATTAATACCAAGGAGCAGATTTCAAACCATTCATTCATTTGCAGTATATAAGTACAGCCCCCACCCCCACTTCTATGGTACCCCTGACCCCCGGGCCTTGAAATTCACAATTCTGGAAGATATGGGCCCTTGTCCAGCATAACTATATAGGTAGTTCATCTGCTTAATACCCTGGAGCAGAGAAGAAAATTTTCAAAGATTTAATGTATTTTCACTATATGATCAATAGAGCCCCGCCCTAACACTAGAACCCCTGATTCTTGGGCTATATATAAATTCACAATTTTGGAAGAGGCATTCTTGCTCATTATAACTATGTACTTAGTTAGTTTATTTAATTCCTAGAAGCAGAGAAGAAGATTTTCAAAGAATTCATGTATTTTCACTATATAATCAATACGTCCCACCCTAACACTAGAACCCCTGACCCTGGGGCCATAAAATTCATTATTTTGGCAGAGGCACTTTTGCTCATCAAAACTATGCACTTAGTTAGTTTATTTAATACAAAGGAGAAGAAAAGATGATTTTCAAAGAATTCATGTATTTTCACAATATATTCAATAGAGCCCCGCCCTAACACCAGAACCCCTGACCCTGGGGCCAAACAAATTCACAATTTTGGTAGAGGTACTCTTGCTCATCATAACTATGTACTTAGTTAGTTTATTAAATACCCATAAGCAGGAGCAGAGAAGAAGATTTTCAGAGAATTAATGTATTTTCACTATATAATCTATAGAGCCCCGCCCTAACACTAGAACCCCTGACCCTGGGGCCATAAAATTCACAATTTTGGTAGAGGCACTCTTGCTCATTATAACTATGTACTTAGTTAGTTTATTTGGATGTACAACACACCTACCCCAAAAAATTCCTGTCGTTTAATTTTCGTTATTTTTGTATATTTAGTACATGACTATATCTACTGCATGTATGCACATTTTGGACAAAATCGTTCGAGTGGTTTTTGGACAGGAACTTCCAAAAGTTACCCCCCTTTAGTTGTTTACAAGGAGAGAAATTTTTTATATATAAAGTTCAACAGGGATTGTATAATTTTTATTAATCAGAATTCGTATTTATATGATCTAATTAAGAAAAGAAAAGTTTTGTCTGACACCGTAACTTCTCGGCAAAACAAAACGTGTTTCTCCGAGCTCGCTGGATGCGTGTGACAGCTCCATTGCACGTGTGTAGACCAAGGCTAAAGTTGGTCTTGCGGACACAGGTACATGTACATGTAGGCCTATGTGTACTGTTTGTTAGGAGACTGGGTGACCGTAATGCTATGGAATCACGATATTTACAACAGTTCCATAATTAGACAGTGCAGTTTTTTTTTATTAACGTCATTGTAAACACTGTTAACCATATTAAATCTAACAGTCGAATATCTTTGGATATGGGGTAACCCATATCTATTCTTGTTTATATACATGTCATCAAAATAATTTTTAAAGACTTTAAACTGAAAAATTATGAATTATCTAAGCCTTGAAAATTGCGTATTTTTCCAATTCAAAATTTTTTTGTGAAAAAAACTGTCGTTTTATTTTGGCAAAAAACTTTCTTTAGGTTGCTGGTAGTAAAAATAATCTTCGTAATTTTTTATATAATTTTTGTACGACCAGTTTTGATTTAATAGCGGAAAATTACCCCCTCCCCCTTTCTCAAAAAATCACGTTCCCGCGCGTCTTTCAGACGGGGGTCGATCACTTTGTTATATGAATCTACAAATACACATTAAAAAAATTAAAATGGAATATTGCTTTTGCTTCAAAAATATATTAACTTACAAATTTAAAAGTTCTCATATGTAAAGCGTATTTGAAATGTAGATTTTTAGGCAATTTTTAATACCCCTATCACCCCACCCCTTCCTTTTTTGCGTCGCAGACCATTAGCGTTTGACGAAACGTCGTTTACAGTGCAAATATACTGGTATTTCGTCATTTGAATCGCGGAGGTATGCATTAGTTTTTATATTCATGAATGCGGCTATTGACTATCCTTTTTATATGTATCAGGAAAAAATTACTGAAGGATTTAATTAGTGTTCAGTCTATATGTATGCGTTATGCATTCCATATTACATGAAACCTGGATACGAATTCAAGTTTTGTTGAACTTGAATATGTTGATTTTTAATTTTATTTCTTTAATTTTATTCATAAAAAAAATGGTGTATGTTCAACTCTCCTGTGATATGAATGGAATAATTGTAGTTTCTTTCATGTCATTATTTCAAACGAGACAGTATGTGGCCGTGCGGATACATCGACATTTGCATACATGTACAGTGGAGTCGCCAATTCCGGGTCGTCTCCTATTCCGGGTCACTCGCATGTATTTTATGCGTAGAGTTAAAATTTAAGCGCAAAAAACTTAATGAATACGCTGGTCGTGAAGAACTGGTCTTTCTGTATGTAATTAATTACAAAATTTTGAATATCAACTTTAAGAGAGCATCCGACAATCGAAATTCTGAAATGCACGCATTAAAGACTTGGATGTTTCTACTGCGGTGACGGGCTACTTTCATTTTTGTTCGCTGCAGAAAGGCTGATATAAAAGTTCAAGATAAATGATAAGAGCTCTAAAGTATGGCAAATGCATTTAGTTTTAACTCAGAAATCAATCATAATGATCGCTGCTCAAAGAAAATTATAATGATTATTAAATCAACTTGTAGTAGTTTCTCCAATTGCGGGTCACGCAATATCGTGGCATAAACATGTCAAAATTCTATGTACAAAACCAATCGACAACCATATATTTACCTTGATTATCATAAGTACTCTAACTGGAAAATATTTTTTCTAAAAATCAAAATTAAGTTAACCCTTCAAATGCATTTTTAAAATAAATGAATTTAATTGTATTATTTTTAATCCTTATACATTTTTTTTCATTCTGCATACTGCAATTTGTTTTGTTGTAAATGTTTTAAAAATAATTTAAACATATTTCTGTGTTTGTTTTACTTTTTTTCCAAGCTGCATGAATTGTTTTATGTTTCAACATCATAAAAATCGTGTTCAGAAACGTTTTATGAATATTACACGACCGTGAAGTCACATGACCCGGAAATGGAGAAAATGATTCGTAACTGGGGAAGCTAGGCCTTGCTGAAATACCCCTGTAAATATTGTTCCCGTGTAGCTACTTTGAAAACGAAAATGTGTTTGGATGACTCACTGTTTGTTCTTTCAATACATATTTTGCATAAAATATAAATTGAACAGATTTGCAACATATCAACGAAACACCCTGACGTGACCCGGAATTGGCGACTTCACTGTAGATGTACGCCCCTCATGATATTGTACGCATTTCTTTCAATGTCGTTGCTTCTAAAGTTAAAATGAAAATTCCGTATTCGTCCACATTAACTTCAAAATATCAAACATTAAACTCTTCATCTATTTCAATTTATATCAAATCGCACTTTGATATTTTTTAAAATCTTATAGGCTACGATTTGTTTTGATTCGAGGAAATGCGAACCGACATTGTTGACAGAAAGTCAAGCGATTTGCTGCAATAGGATATTCATAAATGCAGATAATTTCAGTACAAGTGAACAATTCTTTTCAATTCTATACTTACATTGTGTATATAAGGTCTATAGTATTCAATTCTCGGATTTATCAGGACTGAGTTGCTCAAATCACTGGTTAAATTTGACCACTGGATAAGTAAGCCGTTGGTTAAATTCAATATCCACTGGGTAACTAACCACTGGTCAAAAATTTGTTGCTCAAAATAAAATTAGCCTCTGGTTAACTAACCACAGGTTAAATGATTTAACCACTGGTTAGTATCCCACAATGCATTACATTTGTCCAGTTGTCAACTCAAAAAAAATGGCTACCATGGTAAATATCAAATTAGTAAATAGTGAGACGTTTTAACGTTACAACCGTATATGTGGAGAAGTGGAGAAATATCGACATGTAACAAAACTAAACAAAACTAAACTAAACAAACGCTTTAGTCGCAAAAAGTGAGGAACACACAAGTCAGCTGGGATTATTCTTTGCTGAAAATTCAAGTGGGGGATGCAGTAACTGTAAACACATTGAATGGGAAAGGATTAGCACCACAGGTAAGATGGATAGAATGAGAGGCTAGATGCTTAGATGTTAGATCTTAGTTTTACAGAAAATATTTTAAAGACAATACCTACTCAAGACAGCTATAATTACGAGGCAAATACATCAATTTGTATCGTTTCATACCTAATTGATAACTGATTGGAGTCAGAACACCTTTATTTGTTTACACCATGTAAACGTCGTCTGCTATTATTCGAGGAAATTCGCACTTGTTGTATTATCGCTTTTATACATACCTTGACAGAAAGATATCTCCAGTGGTTTGTCAAATATTTCCAAACAAGAAATAACTTTCATCACATTTATGTAATCCTGTATTACAATGCACTAACACTGTCTGAAAGTGGGTCGCATTTTTTTTTATTATGACAGGAAGGTCATGGTCGAATATGCAAGTAGATATAGGGAGTTCGTCACTAATGCATTTCGCTCCGTACAATTAAAGAGCCATAGCGCATTTGATAGTCACTTTCGCCTACTCTAGTAGTGATATTTTAAATACTTTGTTAAACCAAAATTTGTCATACAATGTTAGTTTATACATGCCTTAAAGCAACTCACACAAAAATAATATTTAAATATTAATACTTCCCTCTTATGATAGTTATAAAAATCGTCCAGTTTATATGGAGAATATTGTAAATACTGAGGTATCCTCCTAAACAATGACAAACTGTAGGAACTAAAACTCCCCCCCCCCCCCCCCCCCCCCCCCCGTTCCGACGCCTATGTATGATTTCTGGATTGAAGGCATAATGATCGTGAGTTCGAGTCTCACAGTGCATGTTACTTAAAACTACGATTTTATTTTTTTTTTCTCTGTGTGCATTTTCCTTTGTTTTCTTTTATTATGTTATAATGCATACATGTATAAATAATTTTTAAAAGAACTATATAAAATACAACATTACACATTGAAAGTATCTTGGAGAAAAACAGTCTTAAACTATTTTAATAAACCAAAGTCATAGCTGCTAGCCTGTTTTATTTTTAACATTTTCAAACAATCTTGTTTAGAATAAGAGTATTGGACAAGTAAAATTACTGTCATGCAACAAACTTACAACTATAAAAATATAACACTGTTTCACAAATGATTACATACATGTTGTTTGATTTTGAATTGAAAAAGTACATGTACATGTATCTATAAATAGAAACAGGTGATTTCCTTTTAAATACTTGAGTAGGCCGAGTCATCATCGGTAAGGCAGCTATGGCTCTTTTGCGGTGTAACTTAAATGCATTATCCCAAGTACTGAGTATATTTCATAAGTACAACACCTTTTAATATTAGCATCAATATGTGTAGAAATTTGATAAAAAATCTTTATGTAGATATTGATAGCATATGCATGGGAAGCATAGTGAAAGTGGAGTGGCTAATTGAATGTTGGTGGGGGTGGA
>PRKT01000011.1:3977583-4009137 GCA_003671525.1 Saccostrea glomerata | reverse complement strand
CTAAACCAACAAATTAAAAAAAGGTAACCCCAATTTTCAATGCCTATAAAAAGTCTATCTTTGAAAAAAAAAAAAAAATCCTGATGTCTATGGATAGATATTTAGAATTTAATGATAGATTTAATTTTGAATAAATATTTTTATTCACTTTATCTCAACGAGACCTTGCCAAAATGATAATAGAATCAAAGGGTATGGTACGCATTTAATTTAATGCAGCAGTCAACAAGAAAGGTAGTTTGATAAAGTAGGCAGATAAAAGTATCGGCAAGGAAATAATTGCCGTAAGACTAATTTTCACATCATTTAATGGCAAATTGGAAGTCAATTCACATCTTCCAAATATTGTTTCTCGTTGTGCTTTATATATTGTTGCATTTGAAAAAAATTAATACGAGTTTTTGCAACATAAAAATTCTTCGTTTAATCTGCTACATTTAGGGAAAATAACAAAAGAACTGCAACACCCTCTTTTGATCTTGAATACTGTTCGTTATCTCCACATGTTTCATTATATATGTTTTTGGTGTCGACAAACTTTTTTAGAGGAATAAGATAAATATATGATATTCTTATCTATTCTTGAATTAAGAAATTTAGTTCAACGCTTTGAATGGTCAGAATTTTACACACATAAATCCACGTACCGTTGGACGGGGAATGATGGATACTTAATCAGTTACCTCACTGTCTCGAGTCAGTGGCGGATCCAGGAATCTTCAAAGGGCGGGCCTGACCAGTTTTGGATCTGGGTAGGGGCCCCAGAAAAAATCATTTATTCTTGTGTATATTTTAGACACAAAAGGGGGCAAGCCTCTTTCCTCCCCCCTTTGAATCCGTCAGTGCAAGTGAAGTATAGAAATTAGTTTATATACTTCAAAGGTACATCTAAGAAATTACATACAGTGATTTTTTAAAATCAGATTCACAAGATTCAATACTAATCATATCGAAAAAAAATTTCGCTAGGAAAAGTGTAATTTCCACAAACACTCCTGTACATTACAAACCACTCACCTCGATCAGTACTCCAGTGAATATTATATGCCGACCAAGTACAATGATGCTTTGATATACAATCAATGTCTGAAAAGAGATTTAGTCAAAATACAGAAAAGTCACGATACACCATATATGCATGTTTAAAACACTTAAAATGACTGTTTTTTATTATATGTATTTTATGAACATAAAAAAGGGGGAATTTTTTTTTTATGAAATGTAACGATGTAACTTAATTTGACTACACCTTTAAACATAGGCTTCAGGAAGATGTTGACATTGTCTGCTGTAATTAAAAGAGGCTGACTCTCATTTAACAACCATGTTAAAGAAACGAAGTGCGCTGGATTTCCATGGAGCATAAACAACGGATCAATAGCATATGTATTATCAGTATTGCATCCAAAGGACAAATTGGCAATTAATGCCCCTGGTGATTTTAATATCTCCGGTGACCTGGAACAGAAATATAACCTAGATTGAGAGATATTATAGATTGAGAAATATAAATCTTTGTACCTAGAAATAAATGATGTGGAGTCCTATTCCTTATCTATGTTTGTCATCGTTCTAAAGAAAAAAAAAATGTATTCATAATATTTTTAGGTCCGAATTTGCATTTAATTCAGTTCACGTGGCATATATTTTTTTGTAACAAGTAACGATTTCTTGCCTTTCTGAACACTCTGCAAATAGTTATATTTGGAAAGTCTGCAAATAGTTATATTCGGAAAGAAAATACAACTGTTTTTTTTTTAAACAGACAAACTGCTTTACCCTTAAATCTCTCTATCACTGACGTAATCAGAAATGGGAAAGTCTATTGATAAGAATCACAAAAAAATTCTAGAAAATAACACTCCGGTATCAATAGGAATTGATAATTTTAGTAGCTTGATGATCTTTCAAGGACAAAAAGCAAAGTGTAAAAATTGTAAACAGAGACCTTAAAAGTTTAGGTGGAGGCTGGCTTTGATCCCTTTTTTATTAATAGACAAATGCCTCTTCCTTCATTCAGAAACAAATTTTGTGAACGATTTAAATAAAAACAATCATAGCATAAAATATATTTAATAATCATAAGCAACTGAAAAATGATACTTATATGAGAAGACACTTCTCACGTGCATGTTTTGGAATTTTTCATTGCACTTTTGTTCTTCATTATGGAAACACAATAAGTTGAAGAAATTTTTCTTCAAAGTCATATTTTTGAAACATTGATGAAAAAAATCATTCTAAATATGTAATAAGAAGAATTCTACCACGATAATTATTTTACTGATTTCTCGCGTCTCGGGAGTAAGGTCCGCGAAATAAAGTTGTAAAAGGTAGGCAGAGTCTAGCCGGTATCGCTGAATTTCCAGTTTTCAATATGGCCTCCGCTCTGACTCTCCCCCGCACAAGTCATAAAAGCGGGGGTTAGAGTCAGAGGAATCTCGGATTAAAGGGGAATATATTATCAAATATTTCCATTTCTATTTGTTTTCTCTGTGATAGCTCCTTGAAAGTTAGTTGAGTTCTTGGCCTCTACTGTCTAAAGATAAAAAAAAATAAATTTCATTTGATAGCTAGCATGTAGACGGTTTTATCGCATGTAGTTTGCACTGTAAAATGTAATCTCCTGAAAGACTTATATTATTATATACCAGAAGTCTCTGTCGAGACTGAAGCTCTACTGGTATGCACTTATAACAAATGTACTCAATGCTGATTACAATCATGCCAACAGTTTGACTGCTTGATTTCCAGGAGTAAAGAAGATTTTTAAAGATTGCATTAGTTTTAGTGGTTTTGGTCCTACCCCTCAGGCACCAGGGGTCCCTGCGACCATGATATTAACAATTTTTATTCCCTTTACCCATATATGTTTTATGTTGAAATGGGTTGAGCGGTTTCAGAGAAGAAGCTGAAAATGTTCAAATGTTCAAGTTCAACGCAAAACGACGGACAAAAACGGATAGAAATAGGTCACCTGATGTGACTTCATTAAAAAACACAGAACTTTTTTTTTCAAAAAAGCCATAAAAACTACATGCAAAACAATGCAATAAGAAATAATGGACATTGACCAATAAGAGAATCTGATGTCAATAGGCTTAGTTATATATATGTAGTGATATAAAATCCTAGCAAGTGTAATAAAAAAGTGATGAAATTAAAGTTCACGATTTTTATTTTAAGAAAACATAAATGTCATTCTCAGATACAGAGATTTAAGAAAAAAATCATCGACCAATCGTAAATATAAGGCAAAATAAACACTAATTTTTATCAACTTGGCGACTAAGTCAATGGTCAAGTTTAGCTATTATTGAGCTGGTTGGGCTAAGACAATAAAAAGTAGAGGTCTGCATGGTAAAATGCGATTTTTTTTCCATAGAATTTTAATGCCCATTACATTGTAAAAATAAGTTCTTTAAATAATGAAAACATTTATATTTAATTTTGTTATAGTCGCACACAATTAAAATCCTTATAAGCATATATTACAGGCAAATATAACGATTGGTTTATTGATTAATTTGTGTTTTAATTATAAATTTCTCTCCACAAAATTTGATAAATTTTATAATTTTTCTACTGACAAAAATACATCTGAATTAATTTTGATGTCCTTTTATTAATTTCAATATCCTGATTAATTTTACCATTGGTGTCTTTGTGTGGATCGCCATGCGTCCTAGTAAGCCTGCAACCATTAAAGGAATCAACAAAGGGACACACAGGGGTCGCTTCAAACGTGCAATTTCTAAAAATCTCTGTTAAACAACAAAATGATATTATTTAGAAAAAAAGAAGGAAGGAATGTAAGATCAGGGATTCAAGTAACTGCAACATTCTTCTGCAGTTTCTAAAACATGTTTCATGTCATTGTCCTAATTAAATATGTCCAATTCTATATTTTTGAATTTAAACATTTATATGTTTTTGATGAAGTAATGAACTATTAATAATTCAAAGAACTATATAATTAATAAAACAATAAAATAAATTATATTTTGCGTTATGTTTGGATAGTGTATTGTTTGCGTCGTTAAATCTGATTTCATTATTTACAGGTAAATATGTGTACATGTAGGTGTAGATTTAAAAATAAATTGTAATTCAAAAGGCTACATTTCGTTACTTTTTCTTTAGATAAATAAATGAAATAATTGTGATAAATGTTAACTACGCTAACCAATGAGGAATGCCCATCCCTAAGGCTGCTAATTTCTCATCATGAACAATTTGCAAGGCAATTAAAGTTTCCAACAGTAACACCTGTTGTTTGTTTTTATAGAGAACACTAGTAAATAATTTCCGGAACAAATGATAGGCCTATTTCGTTTATTCAAACAGGTTCACTGGTATTTAAATTTAATGAAAATTAATAAATCAATAATAATAAATTTCCATGAGTCAGCTGAGAAATCAAACATATACTCATTAAATTTCATTCAGTTGTATGAGAGGAGTTGCGGATAACAGACAGCGTAACAGACAGACGGACGGATGTACAGACAGACGGACGGACATACCGATTTCTATATACTCTCCCACTTTTCAAGCGGTGGGTATAAAAATTCACACTTCAGTAGACCTGATAATTTTATTTTCAAAATACTTCCGGTCACCAATCTGACTTATCTAACATTTACGTCATCAGGGATTACAGATGATTTGATTCTATAGATTGATATTAGACAGGCTGAAAAACATTAGGAGTTTAATTGTACTACAGAGAATTTATGTAGATTCAATGGTGTTCTTTCTGTTAAATCTAAGGTGTGTTTATATACATGCACGTATATATCAAAATGATAACACCATAAATATTAGAATTCAATATTCTACAAACTTCAAATGAATATTGAAAAAAATTTGAAAATAAAAAATTAAGTGACTCTGCATTCCTTCAAAAGAATTAATACATGTACTCTAGATATGGAGAAAAATATATTTCTTATCCTTAAAACTGCGCCCAGATATTATATCTTTCTAATGAGGTTGACTGAAGATTGCATGTAGGTTCTCGAGAATTTTTCACTCATATGGAGATGCCATCACCTGCCGATGGAAAGCTGAAAATTTTGTCCCATACCCGGCACTTACGGCCATTGCGCAATGAGGGATTTTTTCGTGCCAGCGCCTACTGCTACACGGGACCTAGGTTTATACGGTATCATCCGGAGGGCCGGTGGGATTCCTTAATTCGCGACCCTAGAGCAGATCGACGTTCTATAACCACTGCGCAATACGGGCGATCTTGCTAATAAGAATATCGCATTATATATCCTATATTTGTACTTTTATTCAAATTTTGTTTAAACATGAATTGACTATACCGAAATATAACAGATTTCACAGAAGTTTTATCAAGTTGCTTTAGTTGCTTTACTAGAGAAAGACTTGATTGGAAACAAAAAGTAACTTCATGATAAACGCAGTAATTTTTTATCGTCAAATTTTCTAATTAGTCAGTACTTATAAATATATGCATACAACTATTACATGTATGTGTTTCGAGTTTATGTCATGAAGTTCTTCGAATCTGAATAGCATGTTCAACATATGTACAATTTCTACAATGAGGTCGGCTATATTGATAAAAAAATGATGATACAAGAATATAATAATCAAAGTTTTTTATGTAAAGTCAAAATTTAGCCAATTCTACAGCAAAAAAATCTGTGTCGTTAATTTGAATAAACATTGATAAATGTCCTTCATACATGTACGAATCGTTAGGCTACATGTATGATTATCGCACTTATTGTCTTATTTGTTTATCCGATATGAAAACGAGCTCACGGCGGTAGTGCGGGGATGCTTTTACCATCGAGACACCCGATCCTACCTGTTTTGTGAGGTATGTGTTGACACGTATCATAAATGAATGTTCAACATCCATACGAGATTGTTTTTGTCATGTTGAGATACCACAAACTATCAAAATTAATGGGTTCATTTAATCCCCTTTACTATATATTTAAAATGTATCTCATACCGATATGAACAATTTGTGACAAGTGTCAAGCTACTGGATTTATGGCGCATATCAAGAACAGCAAGTCAGATCTATATTTTTAGATCATCGTATCGTATACAAATTAAGTAAAGGGTGTTTCAGTACTTGTCGCAAACATAATTTAAATAATTGCATGATCTGGGGATCTTTATTTCTTTAATCATGGTGTAATCTTTTACCAACAAACATTAAACTACAATTTTTATATCACTTCCAATATCACCAAGAGTGTGTTCTTTAATTAGTATTCAAGACAACTTGGATCAGTACAAAATAATTGATTAATTAAATAGACTTTTACAGATAAAGTGCAACTTCAATGTATGACCGAAATATTAATTGCTGGTAACCTGGGCCTACGTAAGAACGCCTTTAAGTACTAATTTTGCAGTTACTGTTGATTTTTAACTTTCTGTTTATTAAATTGTTTGAAAGTGAAAAAGAAGAATAATTCATATTTAAATTATAAATCTATCTGAGTAAATCTCAGAAAATCATAATTTTTTGGACCCATAACTCTCTCTACACTAGTGCAAATGTTTTCGGACATTGAAAAAATTAATATTGAATAAAAGTGTAAATATTAAACATATCTACATGTATTAAATTTATGGAACTTGGCATTTATAATAACACCCAGGAAAAATGTTCAAACACACCACAGTATCAGTGAGCAGGAGCTTACTTGAATTGATTAATTTCCCATATTATATTTACATTATTTTTCTGATGACTTGCCATAAATTTTCGCCATTCAACTGTCATTTTTAAAACAAAACAATGTGCACTATATTTTTTGACGTCAAGTGCGGTATTATGATGTAACAATGGAGATATATTCATGCTTTTTCGCGGTACATATGTAATGTAGTTCATGAGAAAATGAACTGCGTTTTATTTTGTAAAGATTCGTGGGAAAATTTATTTGAAATGTAAATATTAAGGAATGAAGATCATTATATATGATATGCTAGAAGTCAAAAACTGCGTAAACTCAAGATAAACTCGCACGCACCTACATGTAAGAGTTAATTCTCTTCAGGCACGATATCTCCGGATCCACGAAACAAATTGCCAAGATTAATGATCCAAGTGAGGAGTTCGAACCAAGTAAAATTCAGCTGCATTTTCTTATGAACACCAATACAAAACACTTTAGCTTTTTATATTCCAAAAATTGTCAAATTTGATCGTGTTTTGCTGACTGCAGAAATCAATTCTCCTCGTTTAACCAGCTCTTAATATCTTTCGGTACGAACGCGTTTACGAGATTTTGCAGATAATTGTACTCGTATAGCAGTTATCCATTAGTTCTCTCATTACTGTCTGTATTGGATAATCAGGTTCAAGATAATAAAACATCCCTTTGGGGGGTGGGTGTCTTGTTCCCTTTTGATTCTGACTTATGGACTTTTAGGATTTGAAGGTGAAGGTATGACACTTACTCGGCACGTATTTCTTCCAAGTATGGGTGGAAATGTCACTGTTTTGAAAGATGATGTAAGCTCCTTAACACTTTTGCAATAGTCCTTCCGTGTTACTAACATCCATTCTAAAAAGGAGTAAAACACAAATGTTATAAGATACTTCAACTGAAAATATTTTTCCCTACCCACCTTCATTTTCTTTATTGAAGGATCGTCAAGAAGGCAATTCTAATTCTGTGAAACAAGTACAAGATAAAGAGAGAGAGAGCGTCTGTCATGCCATTAGGATCTGTAAGCCTGAATACCTATACAACAGATATTCTTCGTTGTTTTGTCCAAACAGAAAAGCAACATTTTACTCTTTACAAGTTATTTGAAGACAGTATTTATTGTAAAACAAGATGCCCACGGGCCTCATAGGCAACCTGAGTATTATGTTACAACTTTCCAAAACAATTGAGTTTGGTTCATGTTTTAAACCAGAGGCAATGAAATTCAAAATTTTGAAAGAGGCACCATTGCTTATCATAACTGGTTAAGCAATACCCAGAGGTAGATCAGAGTAACAGAGAGAAAATGCATTTCCACTTTCTCTTTATAACCAGTTATGCACCCCATCCCACAGGAACAACTGACCCTAGGGCCACATATTTCAAAGTTTTGGAAATTTTATCATGAATTCTATTTCATCATAAATTAATACCAAAGAGCAGATTTCAAAGCATAAGCCTTATTTCACATAACTATGTTCTTGGTTAGTTTATTTAATGCCGAGGAGCAGAATAGAACACTTTTAAAGCATTTATGTATTTTCACCATAAAATCTATTTAGCCCCTCCCTAGCACTAGAACCCTGACCCTGGGGCCATGAATTTCACAATTATGGTAGAAGACTCAATGCTGATTACAATCATGCCAACAGTTTGACTGCTTGATTTCCAGGAGTAAAGAAGATTTTTAAAGATTGCATTAGTTTTAGTGGTTTTGGTCCTACCCCTCAGGCACCAGGGGTCCCTGCGACCATGATATTAACAATTTTTATTCCCTTTACCCATATATGTTTTATGTTGAAATGGGTTGAGCGGTTTCAGAGAAGAAGCTGAAAATGTTCAAATGTTCAAGTTCAACGCAAAACGACGGACAAAAACGGATAGAAATAGGTCACCTGATGTGACTTCATTAAAAAACACAGAACTTTTTTTTTCAAAAAAGCCATAAAAACTACATGCAAAACAATGCAATAAGAAATAATGGACATTGACCAATAAGAGAATCTGATGTCAATAGGCTTTGTTATATATATGTAGTGATATAAAATCCTAGCAAGTGTAATAAAAAAGTGATGAAATTAAAGTTCACGATTTTTATTTTAAGAAAACATAAATGTCATTCTCAGATACAGAGATTTAAGAAAAAAATCATCGACCAATCGTAAATATAAGGCAAAATAAACACTAATTTTTATCAACTTGGCGACTAAGTCAATGGTCAAGTTTAGCTATTATTGAGCTGGTTGGGCTAAGACAATAAAAAGTAGAGGTCTGCATGGTAAAATGCGATTTTTTTTCCATAGAATTTTAATGCCCATTACATTGTAAAAATAAGTTCTTTAAATAATGAAAACATTTATATTTAATTTTGTTATAGTCGCACACAATTAAAATCCTTATAAGCATATATTACAGGCAAATATAACGATTGGTTTATTGATTAATTTGTGTTTTAATTATAAATTTCTCTCCACAAAATTTGATAAATTTTATAATTTTTCTACTGACAAAAATACATCTGAATTAATTTTGATGTCCTTTTATTAATTTCAATATCCTGATTAATTTTACCATTGGTGTCTTTGTGTGGATCGCCATGCGTCCTAGTAAGCCTGCAACCATTAAAGGAATCAACAAAGGGACACACAGGGGTCGCTTCAAACGTGCAATTTCTAAAAATCTCTGTTAAACAACAAAATGATATTATTTAGAAAAAAAGAAGGAAGGAATGTAAGATCAGGGATTCAAGTAACTGCAACATTCTTCTGCAGTTTCTAAAACATGTTTCATGTCATTGTCCTAATTAAATATGTCCAATTCTATATTTTTGAATTTAAACATTTATATGTTTTTGATGAAGTAATGAACTATTAATAATTCAAAGAACTATATAATTAATAAAACAATAAAATAAATTATATTTTGCGTTATGTTTGGATAGTGTATTGTTTGCGTCGTTAAATCTGATTTCATTATTTACAGGTAAATATGTGTACATGTAGGTGTAGATTTAAAAATAAATTGTAATTCAAAAGGCTACATTTCGTTACTTTTTCTTTAGATAAATAAATGAAATAATTGTGATAAATGTTAACTACGCTAACCAATGAGGAATGCCCATCCCTAAGGCTGCTAATTTCTCATCATGAACAATTTGCAAGGCAATTAAAGTTTCCAACAGTAACACCTGTTGTTTGTTTTTATAGAGAACACTAGTAAATAATTTCCGGAACAAATGATAGGCCTATTTCGTTTATTCAAACAGGTTCACTGGTATTTAAATTTAATGAAAATTAATAAATCAATAATAATAAATTTCCATGAGTCAGCTGAGAAATCAAACATATACTTAAATTAACAAGAGGCCCATGGGCCTTATAGGTCACCTGAGCATTATGCAACAACTTTCAAGTGATTGAATTTGATTCATGTTTTAAGCCAGATGCTATGGCATTCACAATTTTGAAAGAGGCACCATTGATCATCATAACAATACACTTAACAGTTGCTTAGTTTGTTTACTTAATACCCATACGCAGGGTAGGGGAACAAAATATGCATTTCAACTAATCAGTAATATTCAGCAATAATCAGTAGTGTCCCTACCACACATGAACCCCTGACCCTTAGTCCTTGATATTTGATTAATACCAAGGAGCAGATTTCAAATCATTCATTCATTTTCAGTATATAAGTACAGCCCCCCCCCCTCTACTCTACTCTACTTTCAAATTTTCAAAGATTTAATGTATCTACTCTAGAGGGTACTCGATCGGAAAAACGTCCGAGTAACCGAGTATTAAAAATTGACCGATTTGACATCCCTAAAAATTAACTATTGCATTAAAAAAAAAATGCATTTTACCCGAATGCGTCATATTCTTCTAAAAAAGAAATAATGAAAAAATTATCAATTTTTTTTTCAGGATATTGTTCCTAGGCTACTATGCGTTTCTTTTTTTCTTGAAGAGTATATTTGTATCTTTAACTTAGACGTTTATGTACAAGCACTTAGAGCAAATTCTTTAATTGCTACGATTTTGAAGAAAACAAAGAAACATAACAATGACATTTACACTATCTACATTTCATTTACACATTAAAATCAAAGGATGGTTGACATAATCAACACTTTATTTCCTGCAATGTACCTCTTGTTATGTAACGTCCTTGAAGTTTAGGTAGATGTTTACAGAAAAGGAAAAATGAAGATAAAATATTTCAATCATATATGTTAATTTCCATTAGGATACATTAACTGATATACCTTTATAGCTATATCAGTATTTTTCCCATTTCTTTCTTTCCCTAGTAGAATTCCTCTAAAGACCTCGCCAAATGCCCCTCTTCCTAGCAACCTTAAGACAGAAAATAGAACAAATCTTAATAAGCACAAAAATATGATTCTACTTTACACTTATTTTGCATTACTGTTTTGTTTTTACGTATTCTTAATTGTAACAAATTTTTACAAGACATTGTTTATTCCGTAGTTTTCATCATTATTTATCAAAAAATCAATTGAATAATTTCTATAAAGTACTTACGTATGTATTTGAATTTGTGATTTGTCTATATCAACAATCGTTCCTTTCAACAATCTGTGACTATACCATCGATAATTTGGATTTCCTTCTGTTAATATACTCTCTAGAGTTTTTTCTACAGTCATTGTAGCTAAAAAGTCGTGTATTGACACTTTTTTGTCAGTAGAGTCTGGAGGCTTAAGATATGGGCAGAATCCTCGTCTTTTTCTGGCAATTCCTGTGTAATGATAAATTGCATTCATCCATTAATGAAAGAAACGACAATACTTTCAAAGAATTCAAAAGGGAAAAAGATTTGCATAAAATATACATGTGTTTAACACCCTTTGATGATAAAGTTGTGTATATTCTAGGTAACTACTAATTAACAAGGAAAATTGAACATTTATGTCTGATTATATGTATGTTCCTTAAACTTTTTTAAAAGTATATATACTTTGATAAGCGTTAATGTACGTAGGTAAAGCTCAGTTAGAACTACTGAGTATAAATTGTTACTGTTGTATAGCTCATGATTTCAGTTTAATATTTAAACATCAGCAGTAGATGTATGTGTACTTGCCAAGGGAGATAATAAACAGTACGAGTAAACAAAGGACCAAAACTGCGATAACCATGAAAATGCTAGGTTTTAATTGGATACCATCTCTTTGAGTAAAATCTAAGGGAATCAATGCTGAAGACGAGGAATCTGAAAAGAAAGATGCTCTAAGTAGCAAAACACCGTTTTGAGGATTATTGATTCTAATTAACTATATGATATAAAAAATTCATCTCAAATATGTCTTCAAAATTTCACGAACAGTTTTTGTGTGTGAAAGGTCTTTGAAGCTTACATATTCCTCTGCTGTAGAGACCTTTTCTTATAATAAATGAAAAAATATGGTGTTTACAGACAACTCTTACTAAAGTGTAACATATTGATGGATTGGATCAGTGTCAGTTACAATAAAATTTTACCGTTTCTTTACTTACTTTGAAAACAACTATCTGAAAAGGCTATTTTTATGATTCCTAGGAACTTCATACTATCCAGATGAACAGTGCTGAATTCAAGTTTATATCTGAGGGATAAATTCAACTGTTCTTTAAAGCAATAAAGCACAAAACTATACAACAATTTCATTTCTGGCTTCTTGTAAGTACATGTAATTTTACATTGAATTTTGTGAGGAGTCGTGTTGTGTTGTCTTACCTCTGAGAGATGTTTGAGACAGGAAAGATGTAGGTTTGAAGAGATGGTGTGGCATTAATTTCAGCTGGAATTGTTCTGTTACTACAGGTGTTGTCAAGAAAGCATATTCTCCAGTACCACCTCAAGTTTCCATAAGTTGTCAACAGTATCTGTAAAGGAGCATTATGTTTAATTCATTATTTCTTTCCTGAGGTATTGGATTCCTAATGATATAATCAATTCTTGGGTTTTTGCAAGGATTTATGTCGGTAAAAGAGTTCCTTTTATATTGTGCTTAATAAATATGCCTAACTTTTTCTGTTTGTTGAAAGACACGATCTCCAAAAACTACATTCATGTAGATACTGTCATTTGGATTTACAGTATATTAACACTTTAAATAATGATCCTTAGCTTACAACAACTTTGTTACCTGTTTTGTCAGCTGGTACAAATTCTAGATTACTTGTTTCATTATATGCATCAATTGCGTTCCAAATTAGGAATGATTAAATATTAAGCAGTTTTTGAGAACGTAAATCTGCAAGCTGATGTAAATGATTCAAGTAATTATTGATGCAAAATAAATGACAATGAAGTCATAACATGCAGATTGGAGTTAAAGAGAATTGATGAAATGCGCCACAACCAGTCATAAAGGAAATCAGGATTTGCTGCAACTACATACTTTCCAAATTTTTGATGACCAGTAAAGAATAAATTTATAACGGATATTGCATAAACAGTACATTTTTTATAGGCGCGCCTTTCAGCTTATAAACAATTCTAAAAAAATAACTATAATTTGCAAATACGTAAAATGTTACTAGTACTTTTTAGCAAAGACGCAAAATTATTGGAAAATACCAATAAAAATCTTTGGAAATTAAATGCCACACACATTGCAATTCTTATTACTGTAAAATTACTTTTTTCCGCGTGGTATTAATTTACAACATGTACGCGGTCACAAATTTTCTGCGAAAATTTGTCCAAGGGTACTTTATATAAATGTAAAGCATATAGTGACAGTCTAGGAAACCCGCGTAATTTTCTAAACGCGTATTCATCAGAAATTGAGATTCCGCGGAATTATGACCCATGGGAAAAAGTACGTCTACAGTAATTAGAAATATATTATTATATTAAATTTCTTACTACATCGTATATTGTTTTTATGTTATAAATATTGAATGAAATGAATTTATTGTGCGTATTTATCATTTCTTTTGCTATCTTTTCCGAGACCATAATATTTTCGTGGAATTCTTTGGTCATCTACCTAAAAGTCAATAAGGTATAAATGAAACTGCACGGTGGTATGCAGGTCATTAGCTGAAGTTTTCCAGATAGTGGTTATATAGTATATTGGAAATTCCAAACGTTAATTTAGTGAGTTCGCTGACTACAAACACGTAAATATAACAAGAATAAATTATTTATTCTAACAACAACAATAACAACAAATACGATAAAATATTGTAAAGCATTTTAAGAACACATTGAGCATTTAAAGGACTGTTATAATCAAATTTGCTTTTCAAAATAAATGGTAAATTGTAATTATATGCAGTCGTTTTAAGATTCAAACTTTTTTGAACAAGAGGAATGTTGATGTCACATTCCTCCTCTACAAATTTCGTCTATTAACATTAGTGGTGAGCTTTCCTCCTCATTGAAGACCTTTGAACAATATCTTGGGGAGGCTTTGTCTTCTTCAGTTTGTTCACTGCTTGCTGACTCCTCGTTCTGAAATTTCTGAAAAATAGGGTTTATAATAAATGAAGTTAAGTAACATTATTACATAAAAAATTTTAAAACACACACACCCTCACACACAAATTATTACTTCTGCAGCTTTGATAAAGTTACCTTGTAAGTCATGTTTAAAAATCTATGTATTGTTTGAAATGAGGGTCTTTCAATCGGATCACTCTGCCAACAACAACACATTAAATCATATCTGGAAAAAAATTTAATAGGGTATTATTTTAAATGCCTTTAATACTAATAATGTGTATATGCCCTGAAATATGAAATATAATGGGGCATACAATCATGTATTGAATGAAATAAAGAGGATAAATTTCATGTAAGTCCAATATACTTACATGTAGGGCTGGGCAATAATATCGATATTTCAATATATTGCAATACAATGACAAAAAATATCGTATCGCAATACGATTTTGAAATATCGATATATTGGCAATATACTTAAATTAAGGAATTTTGTCATTAAATATAAAAATGGACTTATGAAAGTTTATTTTTAAGCCAAACATTAAGACAGAAGTTGTTTTTGTGGGAATATTTCAGAGCAAAACTCAAATGAAATCAACAAGTTTTTTTTCCGTGTTGATTACTTATCAAAGTTATGTACATTCTGCTTGTAAATTAAAGTAAATAAAGTAAGAAAATGCCATTTTTATTGCACTGAAAATATTGCAATACATATCGCAATACAGTTAAAAATATCGCAATATATCGCAATACGAAATCTCGGGCCAATACCCAGCCCTACTTACATGGATGGGGTACAAAGGACAGGCATTTCTAATCGACCTCCTTTTGTAACGAATGTCATCACTGCATCGTTTTGGAGACCAGGATAAGGAATAAATCCAGAAGTGAAAATTTCCCACATTAAAACACCAAACGCCCTATGATGAAAAATAAAAAGATGAGGTAAGAATATAAATCAATTAAAGTGAACAATACGTTGATTAAGGTTAAAAGAGAGGCAAGAATTTTAAAAAGAGAGAGAGAGAGAGAGAAACCGTTTAGATTACGAACCCTTCTGTTTCACTAATACAAAACTATACAGTATTATACATATTATTTTAAGTTCTTCAGTTGATTCTTAAAATGCCAAAAGAAAGGTGAATAAAGGTGAATAAAGAAAACTTTATTTGGAAATAGGAAAATCATCTAGAAATAGGTTTCATTTATTTACTGTTTTAGATTTAAATACTAAATAATATTAGTCCATCTAATAAGATACACGAAAGCACTCTACCAATTCACTTAAATAAATTACCAAGCATCTGATTTTGAAGTAAAATATCCTTCAAGAAACGCCTCTGGGGGCATCCATCGAATGGGAAGTAAGGCGGTCCCCTCCTTTCTGTAGTAGTCCTTCCTACAAATTATAATAAATCGTAAATATCGTTTATGAATCACCCCGATCCTTTTTTTTTAATAATAAACAATTTCTCTACTTACAACAATATATCTTTGGCAAGGCCAAAATCTCCAAGTTTTGCTACTCGATTGGGCCCTAAATTTGTAAGCAGACAATTACGAGCTGCTATATCTCTGCAAATAAACAAACAATAAATATATAATCAATATATTTTAAATTTTGATTTTCAATATCACTGATATTATTTACTTTCTTTACCGGTGAACAAAATGAAGGGATTCCAAATAATTCAAGCCACATGCAACATCAGCCGCTAGACGTAGAAGTTCAGATATCTTCAAGGTCGATTTCTGTGTCTGAATTAAATGTACATGAAGATTTTTTTTAATTATACGTGTTCGTTAAGAGTTTCAATAACATTACCATGTTTACGTGTTTTTATAAGTATCATTTATTGTGAAGTAAGCCATTCCTTTAACCGTTTTGTCCCTTATCACCCTTCCTATAACTGTAAAATAACCTGTCAAATTCGAAGGATGAGCACTATGTAGTTAATTGATGTATAAAGAATGCAAAAATAAAAGTGATCGATCTTGAAATACTGTAAACAAAACAAATGTGTGAACAGAAAATTTGGAGGTAGGATCAGATGCTTAGGAGGATTAAGTATCCCCTTCGAGACATCACCCATGTAAGCCATTTTCTTTCGTCGACCAGATCAGTAGTCGGGACACATAAAATGATATAAAAACAAAGGCATTACAATATTTTTGTTACCAATTCCCTCTCTTATTTCACAGCTTTGACATGAATGAAGTACCTCTTTATCCTTTGTGTTTCGTAGAAAAGTTTTCAAGTCGCCACCCAACATCAATTCAAGAAGTATCATATATACTCCGTTCGATGATGAAATTCCTAAACATTTGACAATGTTCTTGTGTTGAAATTTGCTGCAATAAAACGAGATTTTATTTAATTTTCCTTTTAATGATTCAACTCCTGATGAAAAAAAGTATCGTCGTTTCAATCACTCGTCTTTAGATTATAGAAGAATTAAGGAGAGATCCTTTATATTGAAGTGAGCAAATCAAGAAAGCTTAAAACAATTGCTTTTAGGAGTCTGTAAATTAAATTAATCGTGTACTTTTAATATTATATATAGATATACTTTTTGGAGTGCAGAAAGGTCAATTTTTTGACTGTACAAAGTAATTTGAAACTATTTTCGTCGTTACAATTTATTTGACTTTTTAGGATGAAAAAATACCGTTTTTGATCCAATAAATCATTCAAATAAAGAATATCAAAGGAAAAACCTGATTTACTTGCTAGACATAATTATTATCCAAAAAAGTCATATTTATTGCTCAGCAGTGCTAAAAGTAGTGCACAGACCCCCAATTTTTGTTTTGATTTTTTATAAAGGTATGTACGTAGATTCTAAGAATATAATTGACAAAAATCCTTAATACTTTGGATAACAGGAACCAACCTCTTTTAAGAGTAATAAAGTTACGTAAGTGTCCCTGATACTATGTATTTTTTCAAGTGCTACAGAACTACAAAAATATTTTACACAAGAGCATTATTTAATACAAATGATAATGAGTTAATCATGAAGTATTTGCTTTTCACAATATCCTTATATAGATGTTATATTTTAGTAACAACACGAACAATGGTTACTTATTTTCATAATTTTCTAATCACAACACATGCTCTGTTGAAGCCTACACGAATTGAAATTTTTAAGACTTACAATAAAATCAAAGCCTCCAACAAAAATTCGTCTTGAGATTGTTGATCTGCACTTTTTGATAATCTCTATAAAAAAGGATTGTCATGTATATTGGAATTAGCTAATCATGCCAAGGGATCAACCGAGAACATCAGCAATCCCAGTGAAAAACTAGCAAATACCACCACAAGAACTTGTTAATGTGCTAAACAAATACACACTACAAGCTTTGATAGTGATTCAAACACATGTTTCAAGGTGAAGCTAATCAGTAGAACGACACCATTACAGTTCAGTGGACCTAACCTCTATAACTTACCTCTCATTACTCTATGACCGGTCATAAGATATTAAACCTAAAATAAGTTTTTTTAAGATTGGTAAACTTAAACAGAAGTAAAATGCATGACCAAATTTTGAATTACTCTTAAAAAAAGGAACGCATAGTAGAATTTAAGTGACACATGGAACATAAACGTTATTTAGTAAAATGATATATTGATAAATTTATAATACAGAAATGTGGTTTACAATAGGAATACTATTATATAATATTACTCAAGAGTTTTAAAATCATAGACAGTTTAAGGTAATTAAAGATCAATATCTGGTATGCCCCCACAGACACAAATGATAGCGAAAAACAGTATCTAATGGAAGCAAATGTGTGTAATAAAACTATATAGGAATACTCTACCACTCCAAATGTAAAGCTTTGGACAGCTGTTACAGAGTCTACGCATGCGATTGTCTTTGATAAATCGTGTCCTTTGAAGTGTAATCTCTGTTGAGATTCTGCTGGGCTAGACAGTCCAAATATCTAGCCAAGCAGAATCTCAACGGCGTCAGTCCAAATATCTAGCCCAGCAGAATCTCAACAGAGATAATTTGAAGTGATGCTGTGTTGTTGATGTCACATGTGGTCTCCCGTATTTTTTGCAAACATTGGGTGTTCCAGATTAATGATTAATGTTTTATAGGTTAGATATGGCGCTGTGCGTAACATTAAAACATCTTGCAATTGTAGACTGCGGAACCCCTGCTTCCAGTTTCCCATTTTCCTTTTTGTGCCATGCAACATTAAGATGCAGAGTTTTTAGAAGTCGATTTTCAGATAAAACTAGATTAAGAATATCGAAAATCCCCGCTTTTGATAGCCCTTTTGTGTCTGAAGTAATTGCATCAGAAACAAACAATTAGAATTTGTACCAGCTGACAAAACAGGTAACAAAGTTGTTGTAAGCTAAGGATCATTATTTAAAGTGTTAATATACTGTAAATCCAAATGACAGTATCCACATGAATGTAGTTTTTGGAGATCGTGTCTTTCAACAAACAGTCGGAAGCCCTGTAGAAATCAATTGCACACTATTATTAGCACACCATTTTTTACAGTCAAATAAAGCCGAATTTGTTCAAAACTTTATCAAATGAGCATAAGAAAAAAAAATAAAATGTAGTGGGTTTGATTTTGACATTGGGATTTTCTTCTATTCATGTGTTGATTCAGTATGTCCCCGTGAACTTGAAATAAAAGATAAACGATGTCTTACACATCTGTTTCATATATAGATATATTAATGAAATCTTAACGATTTTTTTTTCTATCGTCGTCTTCCCTTATTTATGTAGCAATACATCCTTCTCAACTGCGTATTGAATTAATGTCTCCCTCGTGAAACGATTCGCCATTTACTCGTTGTTATGATCTGGAAAACAAAAAATTCCGTCAGTAATTATATGTGTTAACAGTTGCGTAAGAATTGATATAGAAAAGGCAATATCAACGTAGTTTTAAAAAAAACTATTGATTGTATTTACTGACAAGGACAATGTACCTACCAACGATCTTGCAAAATCGATGTCTACAAACGAAACCGTTATATCCTTGTTTCCTCAACTTATTGTCATTAGCTCGATTTATAAATTTTTCGTTATCATAATCTTTCACATTCATACTCAAGGGTGTACTGGTAAATAAAAGTAAGGCAAGTCAACGATAGAAAAATTAAGCCATGATTTCATAAAGTACAATAAAATATGAAAATGGTTGCTGGCATGTTAATAGACTTCGCAACGGATTTGTTTAGACACGATACGGTTTAAAACAATGAGTGACTTCATTGAGTAGCTCTGTTTGATTCCTATTGAAAAGTATCTAGGACTGAAAATGTATTGACATATTTTAAAAATTGAAAAATGAAATCTATGGCACATGTACTCCTTTTTTAAGAAATTGAATCGATTTTGAATAAACATCACAAGATATTGCACATTCGTCAAAAGATAATAGAACATACATCGCAAGATTTTGCATAAACATCACAAAACTGAACATACATCACAATATTTTGCGTACATACATTTACAGGATTATCATATCAAGCAGCGTTTTACACGCCTCAAAAGCGTCTCAATCTGCATGATGTAACATTTAAAATACGTAAAATTTGACTACTTTTTGAAGGGATTAGCCTCTCCACTTTTTTTTGCTAAAAAAAAAACGTGCATGTACGTATACCTAATGAAAAAAAACAACAACAAAGAAGTTATTAATGTTAAGTTTATACTTTTTAATCAGCTCATTGTTACGTGATTTCTAGAATAAATACTTAGAGACTTTTTTTCGGTTTTTATTATAAACATTTAACACTGGGTGAATAAAATATGTCCATTCATTCATTCCTTGTTCCGAAAGTTATCAATGCAATCAGTGGCTCATATCGCTTAAATTACAATGTGTGTGTAAAAGATTAGTAAACAATATCTAGGGTATAGATAGTATTTCATCTTTATTGTTCGAAAATATGCAGCTTAAATGCAGAACACTCTCTACCAAGCTATTTTATTTGAATTGGCATATGAATCACCGATATTCCACAATTTGTATCATTAAATCATTCAAAAACTCGTTGCTTTTGAGTTAATTATATCAAATCCAATTATGAAGTAGTATATTGTCTGTTAGATGAAAGAGTACTGAAAGACTAATATCTAATTACATTGGGGGTAATTTTAGATCGATCCTTTGGTCTGTGTGTTGATGTGCTGTTGGAACCTCCATACATACCCTGTGGCAGAAACGGTGTCTGTGTCACATGAACTGTTTATGTTACATCGTAATTCCATTCTAACCGATTTCACAAAAACAGTAACCAAATTAACAAGTAGATTACGTTCCTCTGGTGGTACTTATGTACCGTTTTTGGACATGATATTGCATTAGACCACATTTCTGTGTTCTTATCTGTAGATGACCCGACTGCCCCTTTGTTGGAATGTTTGGCGGAGAAAACAATGTAAAAGAAGAAACCTTTTTGATCCCGTTGAAGTATCATATTAATAAAGTATACGTTTGATTGATTTGTAGGGATTTCTATTGATTCTCTCATACGGAAATCCCACTGATCAGAACTCAATCAACGCGATCATAAAGGTAAGAAGAGAAGCAGACGATCGACAGGGTTGGCGCGCTTTGATATTCACGGTAAGTTATTGTTTTAGATTGAAATCTTTTGATGGAGAGACGGATAAGTTCTATTTTGTTATTCACGTCGATTATTTTTCACTATAGTGAATACTGGTAGAAACTTTCAATCTCGTTATTGCTAACGAAGATTGATGCAGCATTTGGACAACCGTAACGAAACAACTGTTTTATCATGGTTCCATCACATCGACAACCTCCGAGTGTGACCCCGGTGGGTCTCTTATTTCGTGTTCAAAGAGATATACATGTATTGAATTTGCATAGAAATTAACATGAATATTGTTAATTGATAAAACGTCGTCGATGTACTCCTAATGTCGAATTGATAATCTTAGCGAGAGACTTCTTTTCATCTGCATGTATAAGTTTTTTTTTTTAAATCCGCATCTGACATATGAATACAAAATAGGACTGCTAATAACGAGGGTCATGAAATTATAACATGCATGTATTGTTGGAAGATTTTATCTAAAAATTAGAAGCACTGTGAGCAATGAGCTCACAAAATGAAACATTCCGCTCCCCATATGGTTATAATGACATGTTTTGCTCTGGAAGATCCAAAATAAGTGTCAGATCAAAATGTAAAATAGGAGGTGCACAATGGTATTACATATACTAGTATGGTTAATACATGCAATCTTTATAAATGCTTACTTCTTCAATGATACCTCGTGCATTAACATATAAATGTACTTAATTAAAGAAAGTCACTGTCCTATTTCGATGAAAAATTCTTTGAATTAAATTAAATTCTTACATGGTGACATCCCTTGCCATTCCAAAATCAGCTATTTTAACAACCACTTGGCTTTCACGTCGTGATATTAAGCAGTTCCTTGCAGCTATGTCCCTTCAAAACAAAGTGATTGATATTGAAATGAATTCAAATTTGTTACATCGTAGCACTATTAAGAGTTTTGTGTTGCATTCGTTACCTGTGGATAAATTTGATTTCTTCCAGATAAACGCATGCTCGACAAACATCGATTGCGAGCTTCAGGGAATGTGTTTGCGAAAATATGGTAGCAATTGAAACCTAAAAGAAATGTGCCTATTAAACGTTTTTTCTGTTTTTATATAATATACATTGCACATTTGAATAATAAATGTATCTTACACCCATGTCTCTGTGTTTACGAAGATGAGTTTTTAAATCTTCATCCATTAGTTCCAGCAAAATAAAAATACGTTGTTGGCTTGTTGATATACCAAAGCATCGCACAATGTTCGAATGTCTAAGTTTACTGCAATAAAAAACATTATTAAAAAAAATGTTCTTTCTAAATCTGGTTTGTTAATATAATTCATACGAAAAACATCACGAAATTAATTAAATTTCATTTCACAACTCAAAAGTATGTTTTCGTCCTTATCGGGCAGAAAAGATGAGGTAGCAATTTTTATATAGAAAAGTATAAAAATCCACCAATAATTAACATTAAGAACTTGATAGAAGTGGAAATGTCAGTATTTTATTGTATTTATTAACTAATAATACTATAATTGATCTTTTTAAAGTATTATAACTACAATTTTTAAAAATGCTAATGCTCTCTACATATTAGCAGTTGTAGCTATATGCACTTATTTCTGAGTACAAAGAAAAATCGAAATATCAACACAGTGTTAAATTTTTTTTCTATTCATAAAGAATATGAGGAAATGAGTATTTTTTTGGAAATATATTAATCTTCAATATTTAGCAATATTCACCGTTTGATTTTAACTTTTACAAATTTTTTCATACAGAAGGTACATGTAGAATTTTCTTCTTTTTTTTAAAGAAAATTCTTTCGACATGTGTGTTCCTTGGTAAAAGTTAATTTAAAAAATAATTAATGGCGTTTTATGGGAGAAGGGATCCCCCCAAAAAGTCAGAATCTTCACAAAGAATCCGATGTTTCTAATCCAATTCACAGGTATGTATAATTGTTTGTAAAATTGTTTTTAGATCATCACTGTTAGCTTGACCCTTTTCATTGGTGACTAACACGCTGGACATTTTATGAAATGGTAAAAATTACAGTATATTTACTATAATTTAGATACAGATACTTTCTTTGGGAATACTTGAATTTTAAACTTCAAATAAGTTGCATGTATGTCTTTTAATTTATTTACCAAGTAAAAATTAAGTGATTAACTTAACAAAATAGAATATCAGCATAATACCCACATTTTCTTTAAAAGTGTTGGAAGAAAAGGTCGTGCTTGACTTTTGAGGAATGCAAAAATCATCTGAATATGCCAATAAAAGATATGACCAAAACGAAGAGCCTTGCAACATCAGATTTATTCATTCTTTTAAAGTATCATGAAAGATCGAAATTAACTACAGAAACGTGAATATATTCACGTTTCAAATCGGTGAATAGTTTAATATGAGTGTAAATAGCAAAAAATCTAGATTTAATCTCGTAATTTTTTTTTAGCTCAAACGCGCCATATATGGCTTTAAAAATGTTTGACTTTTTCCGTATAGATTTGTATACATGTAGGTACAGATTTTTAGAGGTATAACAAAAATATGTTCAAAACAAAGCTAAACTTAGTTTTGCAGATAAAAAACTTTTTGACAATGACTTATATGATCTTTGTCTTCCTTTTGTTTTAAACGTGTAAGATCCGAAATTCTCAATGCCTGTAAAAACAAAATCATTGATGGGACTAAAACTGTGTAAATATCAGTATACGTGCAAACATTGCCCAACCTTAAAATATGATACATTTCTGTAGGCGATTGGGAAAAAAATGTTTTAATAATTAATGCATTATTTCTGTTTATATAGTCCTCATTTTTATTTCGCAAAGTTGCATCTGCAATTGAAAATACAAATGAGCAATGAATTCGATCTTGTTGTTTGTTACTTTGTCCGTTTGGCGATTTATCAGGGGACAGACTAACGTTTTTATCTTGTCAAAGTGTTTTCAGAATGGAATTATACGAGACATTACTTTCGACGGCGCAAGCCGTACTGAGTGTTTAATCTGGGAATTGAATTATGAAAAGACAATTTCAAACAATACAGCGAACCAGCAAAACTGTGATGAGATTTATACGAATGATACTAGTACTACATTTGTGCAACAAACACGGTATTTTTTCCTTTTTTAAAAAAAATAAATTATCTTGCTATTATGTTTTCAATGAATAGATTTTTATTTAAAAAAAAAACTCTTGTTTTAATTTAAATTGTGGAAAATAAATGACACAAACTTGGAAAATTTGGAACATTTCACACATTTATAGTTATCAAAACTTTTTTTAAAAATATATTTTTTCTTCAATACATTCATTGGATGTCCAAAATCTTCATCATCACGGAATTGCATAAAAAGGCTTAAAAAGGATATTATCCTTTTTGAAAAAGAATTTGTTTCACTGGAATTTAACAACAGTAAATGTGTTTCGGAAAACCTGGGGCGTATTTTTATCCAATTTGAAAGTAAGGGACTTTTTTTATTTTTCTCTTATACATTTCTATGAACAATTTGGTTTTAATCAAAATTTAGTCATGATCTGTCATGATCAAATGGTATTTTTGAGAAATCATATATTGATATTTTTATTTAATGATAATGTATTCATTGAAATTTTTCCCGTTCATAACACATTTCACATTTGAAACAGACAAACTATTAACTAAATGATTATCGTATATGTCTACATTTTATCGTTATTGATTAATAAATTCACTTTTCACTTTCTTTCAATAGGTTTCGCCATAAGGGGATTTGTGTGTGCTTTATCAAATACCTTCGCCTGTCTCGGATTATTTGCGGACACGGGATATATCAAATGTCCTTTTTCAAGAGACAAAAGTGGTAATATTTTAAAGATATTAAGAAAAAATAAAATGTACATATAATTCTAAATTAGAAATATGTTTTTTTTCTGCAACAATAATTCCTCTTATATTTAACGTATAAATAATAAAA
This sequence comes from Saccostrea glomerata, assembly GCA_003671525.1. Lineage (NCBI taxonomy): Eukaryota > Metazoa > Mollusca > Bivalvia > Ostreida > Ostreidae > Saccostrea > Saccostrea glomerata. The sequence continues at coordinate 3,984,388 of PRKT01000011.1, read as the reverse complement.
AATAATAAAATAATTTTAGAAAAGTTTTGCACGCTTCCTCTCCTTAAGATTTCAATTGACTGCATGGCCAGTGAACTCTGCGCAAAATTTCTCATGTATTGCAAAATGATCTCCAGAAAAACTGTATGAGTTTAGCAGAAATAACCATGCCCATTTTTATTTTTTTTGTATTTAAGAAAACATCAATTCATGCTAAAGAATGCAATAATTTTGATTAGCCAATCATCCCCGTAAATTATTTATTTCTTTACAATATCCTTTCATCACTAAAATCTTATTCTCCTTCACTGACTTAAAAGCCTGTAAAACAGTTATTTTGTGAAAATATGGATTTTTCTAGTAATAACTTCAATTATAATAAAAAATAACCGTTAACTATCTACAAAATAATACATGTTTTTTAATTAAAGGTTTCAGTCTCTATGGAACCGTTGAAAATGAATATTGTAGGAATCCATATTTCACAACCACGGAATTTAAAAGGTTGCCTGTTACATCAAATAATGACATCTGCACAGTGAGTACCCGACAATTAAGCTTTATCAGTTTTACATTTTAATTATTTATGAGTGCTGTGTATGTTTCCGTTACTGTAATCGCTTTATTTATATTTTAGGTGGCATTCAATGTCACTGCACTAGCCCACAGGAATGAAATAACTGTTACGTTAAAATTGATAGGCAATGAGATAAAACAGACACAAGAGGATAAACTTAGGAGAACTAGAGGACAACAAACAATAACATTTTCTTTTCCTCTCCTGGATGACAAAATAATAAAGTATGCATCTAATATGGAAAATACAATTCACACATCTAGAAATATAAATAACAAAAGTATTTACTTAAAATTAGAATTGTATCACATTCCAATTACAGATATTATTTGAGAGTTGTCATATGGTTGGATATAGAACTGTTCGACGAGATCAAATTTACAGGTGTCTCAATGTCACCAGGATGCTTCAGGGGTAAATAAATCCATCATATTTAGTTATTTACGTCTTAATCTGTAATATAATTCATATAAAGGGGGTCATTGATATCATATAATAAAGATTTTATTCATTGAAGTTGGCAAAATTTTTGTTTCAGTCTTGGTGACTAAAAAAGATATAGAGAGAACTTTCACAGGTAATCAGGTTACTGGTGATGTATCAAATATGATGAACAAATCAACGAAAAGTATAAAGCAATGTTGTATCTTAAATCATGTATATGCTGGCTTATGTTGAAGTAAAAAAAAAAGTAGAGTGAATTCACCATGCATCGGAGACCCTTGTACTTCAACAAGTTCTAGCAATATCACTATATCGACGGAAAATTATCAAAATGGAGCTTAACATTTAGTATGTGATTAAAATTTAAATTTAGGACACAATAATATGCTTTTTAACGAGAAAATATTATCAAAAATCGAGTTTTTAAAAATCACTTAGAATTCGCCATGGATCAGACATTGTTTACCATGCACCGGACAGACGGTAGTTGGACAGGAAAAATATCATACCTTGATCACAGTGCTTTAAAATCCTTGATATGGATATACTTTTATCTTTTATCTGAAAAATTACCTTCAACATAAAAGTAATTGACGATATCGTTGCACAAATGAAAAACGATTCAAGATGCCTCCCTTGTCTTAGAAATGCTTTAAAATGCTTGTAATGCGGTAATTCGCGCCTTTTTCTCATGGGTTATCATACTCTGGTTTGTAAGAATAAATTGAGTCAGATTCTAGACATCATTTATCGATAACTTGTATTTTGTCTGAAAATTTAGAGTTTTTATTTTCTATTTCCACAAAAAACAGCTGTCAGTTTGGTATTGTATGAAAATGTAGTGATTACCTATGCATCAGAGTGTCCGATGTACGGAGAAATGAACATACTACAGTGTAGTAAAAACCAGCTCGAAAAAAAATTATACTTAAAAATTCTAAAGAACTTTTGGACAATTTGAAATCACAAGACTTTTTAAAAATCAACAGCTTAAAAACTTACGACTTTTCAACTTTTTACACAACAATTCCCCACGACAAATAAAATCCAGGCTTTTTGATATTATTGATAGCTGCTTTTCTTCAATAAAAAAGGAACTCGTAAACTTACTTACCTCGGCATTGGTCATTTGCAAAATCATTTTGTTAAAACAGATTCTGATTGCACACATAAGTACTCTGAAGTTGACATCAAGAAGATGCTTGAGTTTCTGATTGACAATATCTAGGTGGTTTTTGGAGACCAGGTATTCCAACAATCTATTGGAATTCCCATGGGTACAAATTGCGCTCCGTTATTAGCAGACTTATTTTCATATTCATATGAAGCAGAATTTATGCAAAATCTTATGTGTGAAAAGAAGAAAACACTTACTGTGGCCTTCAACTCGACATTTAGATATATCGACGACGTATTGTCAATTAATAATGATAATTTCCATTCCTACGTCGATACGATATATCCAGGTGAGCTTGAGATAAAAGATACCACAGAGTCCGACACTTCTGCTTCATATTTTACTGCTGTCCAAGCCACTAACGTTGACATTTTTAGAGAACAGCTAACCCCAGCTGTTCTCAACACTATCATGTAAAAAGTAAAACAGTTAAATTTTTCTTTTAATCACTAATGTAAATAAAATAAAATAATTTCTTTTTTTCTTTATATTGAGTTTAGGTCACGCATGCGCACCAACAAGTAATCTTCAGTACTCTCAAGTTTTGTTGGTAAACAGAAGAAGAAGCAATATACCTTCATCACCTGCATACGGAGTATATATATCGATACGCAAGAGCATGCTCTACGTACATGTTCGAACAATTTCTTAAACGAGGTAAATTATTGACAAGCAAGTTGATGAAACAAGAATATCAGCAGTCTCGTTTAAATTCATCATTTCGTAAGTTCTATGGTCGATACAATGACATTGTCAGCAAATACAATTTATCATTGAGTCAAATTCTGACTGACGTTTTTCATACCAATTGTTAGTCCATTATTCATACACTGAATTGACGACGGATTTTCCCCCCGTTATTTCCTGATCATGACAACGAGCACAAGGAAGGTGTGACAGGTCGGCAGGGGATCCTCACTCCTCCATGGCACCTGATCCCACCTCTGATTGTTTCGGAGGTCCGTGTTTGCTCTGCTCTTATTTTGTATATTGTTAAATGGACTTTGAGATTGAATACTGTTCGTTATCTCCATATCCTTCTTCATACAAACAATGAAGTAAAATTTCTTTAGAATTTATGAAAATTTACCAATCTATGACAAAATTCAACAAAGTCTGAGTCGTTCCGTTGAAGTCAAATTTTAAGAACGATAACTCTAAAAATTGCAAAATCATAACTTTCTGGTTATTCCCCTTTGATGATGTAAAATATGACGTAACCTCAAGGCCATTCTCGAGGTATTTTTATCACAATATTATAATAACAATCGGTATCATCAATCGGTATCATCAAAAAATTTTAATCTTCAGCTTAAAGACAGAAACAAAAAATACACGGAACTCTTAACTAAAGATAAAAAAAAATACCGTCTTTCCGATGCATGGTAAATTATGTCCGATCCATGGTGAATTTTGAGTATTTTAGAAAAAATCAATTTTTGGTGATATTTTCTCAATAAAAGGCATATAATTGTGTCCCAAATTTATATTTCAATCGCATACTAAAGTGTTAAGCTCCATTTTGATAATTTTCCGTTGGTAGCGATATCACTAGAACTTGATGAAGTACAAGGGTGTTCGATGCATGGTGAATTCACCCTATTGCCTAAAGTTGTCCGAAGCAAGGTATGTGTCTGATGCATGGTTGACGCTTCCTATGAGATTTTAATGATTTTTGTCAAATTACGTCAAACTTACGTCACAAATATGACGTCATAAAGTGTCAAACCGAAGTTTTTCTAATTGTGGAATACAATGATGGTAAACTGTAAAGAATTTATAAGTGAAATCGATTTCTTGGACTAACTTTGAAAATTTCGTATTTTTGGGGCTGATTTTCGCCCATGGATCCCTACCTCTTATCATCATTAACAGTGTGGTCAAATTTCTTCTAGGAAATCCAAACGAAGACACCAGCGTATCTTTTCTAGATAATAAAGATTCAGTAATCTTTAATGATACTGCATTGATTATAACCATTGTTGCGTTGGGATCAGCATTAATATTTGGTATGTATTTTATTACTCAATCCAGATATTAAGTTTATCTGCAATTAATCAAATAAGAATTTCAAAAACTGAAAAGAAAAAAATGATTTTCTGAAATTTGCATGAATTTGCTGGTTCATTTTATTTTGAAATTAGGGATAATTTTCAAGTTTTCAAGAAATCTTAGAAAAAGAACAATCGAAGTGAAAACAAGTGCTATTTGTGACGTCATATCCGGGACGGGGCTTGTAGAGGATAATATTTGCAATTCTAACCCAAACTATTCGTGGTACCAATCGTCATGCATCACTGGGCGAATCAACAATTTTCAATTTAAAGATTTGAAAATGTTTGAGTAAGTGAACTGTTACATATTAAGCTAATGATCTACATTAATTTTACTGAGCCATGGCTAATTTGTTATAAGTCAGTTGATGTTGTTGGATAGAGCCTGCCAAAGATAAACTTAAGCACATACGAGTATTTTTCATCATTCTCTCAAAGACGAGATTTGACATAAACTTTTTTAATTTTTGAGGTCAGAATAGTGTCAATATCATCATGATGTATTTTATGATGGTATTCATAAAAAGTACTACATGTATTTATAAAAACATCTGTCTGAAGACTGAAAACCTTTAGATACTACACTCATAAGTTAATTTTAAGATATTCTAATGTCCTCATTTTTCTTTTATTTTAAAAGGTTTAGAATGGGCGCCATATATAAAACAATAAGTGCAACCTTTTTGCAACCTTTAAGTTTACAAGAATAAATTTCATTCGAGTAAATATCATTCAATGAAATTCATTTTACAATTTACAGGGAAATTGGCAATGGACACTTTGGGATTGTCAGCAGAGGCAAAATACTCTCCACATCAACCCCAGTTGCTCTTAAGGTAAACGTTAGTTATAGTTTTTAATAAAATGCAACTATATTCTGCTTTCTTGTTATTTAAAAAAGAAACTGTAATCTTACAGGAATTAAAACCCTATTCGACAGCAGTGGAGAAAATGGATTTTCTTTTAGAAGCTGTAACATTATGGTAAGAAAACACCCTATGCACAGCAGAACCATAGTAATATTTAAAGGTATATAAAGATTGATGTGCAGATCTGATCATGGGCAAGTAAGCCGAGATATTGCTCATGTTTAACAAATGTGAGAAATACGTACAGTCTCAATCACAAGAAAAAAAGTGTCTGATATTTGAAATACTTACCGACGTATATCTGATGCAAAATCAACAATGTCTACAATATTTATCTGAGGACAGGTGACACAATCAAAAAATGGATGCCTGGATTGGTATATATTTTTTGGCCTAATTTCATTGAAAATGATGAAAATAATAAATTTCTAGAATATAAAGAATTTGTAAACCTTCTGTGATGTTCAAAATTGTCTCTCTGAAACCATCCTTATTAATCTATACAAATATTTTTTCAATTCAAATCTCATTTTTGTGAAAATTTGAAAAAAAAAAAAATAAAAACTACGCGGTGAAAATTATGTCAACTTACTTTACTCATTAAAACATAACTTAAGTTGTTAATTTTATATCTTTTGGTTTGAACATATTTTATTGTTTTGATGTTATAACAAAAGGATTGGACACAAGTTCTTAAAAACTTTGAACGTCCTCTCCTTTATAACAATTTGTAACACAAAGTATATTGTTCAAAATTAATTTACACAGGAACCAAAGGTCAATAAGATTATCTAACATAGGCAATGCATGTACAGAATTGGATTAATGTAGTATGGACATACTAATCTAAAAACATTACTCAAAAACGACCAGATCTCTTAATAAACAATTGCACATTTAAAAATAAACTTTCATTTTCAGAAATACTGATCGAATTATCTCCCCATAATAGAACATGAGTGTCGCAGAAGGATAAAACGTACGCTCAACTAGGACCTCGGGTCCCCCGCAAGTAGTTCGTCGTTTTGCGTAGAAATATGATATTTTATGCTAGTAAAATTGTTTTAAGTTAAGTTTCATGTATTTTATGTTAAATTGTAATTCCCCACTTTGTGCCTCATTATCTGTAAACCCGTGGGGACCCCCCGGTAACTTTATCCTTTTGAGATAAGAGAACTAGCATCATTATATCTACTGCTATTGTAAAGACAAGACGGCCAAACATTTGCTGAAATATTTTTTGGATTACCCACCTCCATCCCCAAACAGACTTTAACTGTACTTTAGGCCACCTCAAACTCATATGTGTATGTTTTTCATTGTAAATAATTTCTTTTAATCTGTATATTATATTGTTAGGCATATCCTATTTAGGCCAAATCATAGAATTTGAGCCAATTCATATGTTTAAGGCCATATTTTTTAGGCCACCTATTTTGCCAAATTATATATGTTATGTAATAGTCTTATACTGGGAGACCAATTGTTATTGCATAATTGTATTATAAATTTTCTCAGGAATTGTGTTTTAAGGTTACATTGTCTCCCAGTCTTTTTTATTCAGTTTTATGTATTATATTATATGTTGTCATTTCATAATAAATGACATATTTTTGGAACAAACATGTCTTGTGTTATTTGGCAAAAAACAAGCTCAATGTTGTCAGATAAGTGTTTATTTCAAGGAATGAAGGCTGAACTTAAA
>PRKT01000011.1:3915454-3950482 GCA_003671525.1 Saccostrea glomerata | reverse complement strand
ATGCAGATGAAAAGAAGTCTCTCGCTAAGATTATCAATTCGACATTAGGAGTACATCGACGACGTTTTATCAATTAACAATATTCATGTTAATTTCTATGCAAATTCAATACATGTATATCTCTTTGAACACGAAATAAGAGACCCACCGGGGTCTGAAAAGTCTGTTTTGTATTTAAGGAAACACTTTCTATTTTGTTGCGAATGCCAGGGCATCAACGATAGTAGGGAACCCAACAAACTAGACAATGATTCCGTATATTTCCATTTCATTGTAATATAAAATGTAATTATAGATTTAAAAATGTTTTCCAATATATTAAAATTTTTTGTGGCCTCCCGTGTCAATTTCAATAGTCCCATCCCACTGCATGACGTCAGACACAAAGACAGACGCATGAGATCTACATGCATATCCTGCCTTCTTATATAGCTCCTGAACTTTCTCTTGGTGAAATTTACATTCCGGTAGAATTATCAAGAGATCAACTCTCCCAACTTCCAAAAAAATATCACAGAGAAGACATAGAAATGGAAATATTTGGATACTGAATATTATACAAAAGTAATGACAATCTTATATACAAAACTTTTATGATAAACTTAACGACTTCAACTTTTCTGTCTCAACCTTCCTTATGTTGTGTAGTGTCTTCATGCATATGGAGTTTATGTATTCCGGTTAAGTTGATGCATGAGCACATATGTGGGGTTGACCAGATGCTTGCTAAACAATGACACGTCCGCGTTTGATTTACTCCCGGTTTGTATAGTTCCAATAAGCTTTTGAGCTTCAATGCTCTTATTCTCATATTGTATAATTGCAATTTCTTTAAATCAATAATTTCAAACAATTTATCTAGTTTTGTTTCTTTAGGACACAATATTATGTTAAGGAAGGGACTTGCAAAGTGCCTGTGCGTTGGATGTCACCAGAGTCAATGCTTAATGGGCGTTTCAGTTCCAAAACAGATATATGGTATAACTGTTTTAAAAACAAAAATGAATAAAAACAACAGTGCAAATAATTTTCTTCCGATTAATACAGTATACCATATGTAGTATTTTGATCAAGCAACGTTAGACCACAAGAAAAGTAAATTATTTCAAAAACAAAACAAGAGAGGCAATATTCATACACATGTCAGTTGTTGAAAAAAAAAACTAAGAACGATTCGTAACAGATTTCTGCTTGACACATTTTAGGGCTTTCGGGGTGCTAATGTGGGAGATTTACACGGGAGCTCAGTTACCTTACGGCGATTTTACGATTGATGCTGTGATGAATCACATCATTCAGGGAGGAAAACTGGATAAACCTACAAAATGTTCTAACGATGTGTAAGAGGTTCAAAATAAATGAACATTTCAAAAGTTATGAACAAAAATTTCATGTTAATCGAACAATTATCTTCACTGTACTTGAGAAATGTAATAAAATAGCGTAAGCCTGGTCCTAAATTACTTTAACAATTTTATAGATGGCAGATCATGCAGATGTGTTGGCTGGAATGTGCAGATGAAAGGCCTTCGTTCAGCGACCTAGAGCAGTCACTACAAAGGTATGAAGAAGCCCTCCAGAGACATAAATTTTACCATTCTTGTAGAGGACTAAAAGCCTATTTAGAAAATATTGCAGTCATGTAACCAATCTGTAACCATTCTGCCGGCACTTTATGCACTTTAAAAAAGGAAGACTTTAAAGGTTTATTGAAATATGACAAGTTAGTCCCACTCTAGTCTGAAGTATTGACGTGGGTGCCACGATTTTCACAATTCTGATATAGGGGAAAATGTTAAAAATGTTGATTATAACCAAGGTTATCATTGAAACTGTTTGCCCGCTGAATTTCCATGAAAAATAAAGATTTTAAAAATTTGATAATCAATTGACAAATAAAAAGCCAATGCGTGACAACGTTAGCTCTGTACTACAACTTGAATCCTGATGCAAGGGGCGAAGATTTTTGGCATTCTAGTAAAAAGTCGATTGCTTACATACCATGCCAACACTTTGCTATATTTGCACTTTTTCAGGAGTAATTAAGAAGATTTTTGAACATTTTATTAAGTTTGCTGAGTTAAGTCTTATATGCCTTTGATTCCAGATAGGCAGTCTGGCAGACAAAAGATTTTTTTTAATTTGGCCTCCTTTACGAGATTAAGAACTACTTTTCCCATTCTGATTTTAGTTATTTTATTTTTAATTCCATTTAATTTGATTTAACTCGTACAAAATGTTTTTTTCCAGGTGTCTGACGTCTGCCGATGAAAAGGGAAGCGAAGAAAATACAGAGAACACAATCTTATTGTGATACGAATGACTATAATTGTATTTTGAGTTGTTTCAGTTTTTATTATATCAATATTTTATTAATATGATATTATTAATAATGAAATAATTTTAAACCTATTCATTTAATTAAAATTATCATGGTTTATAATTATAAATACATGTTCATAGCATTTTAAATATTATAAAGAATGCTTACAGCGTTCACACTGAAAATGATTGGATGAGAACAATAAACAATTAGCAAATATATTAATGAAAAACACGAAATAATTAACAATTTAATTACTTTATTTATGTGCTATTCCGCTTTTGCCTGCTTACTGTGCTTGTGTCTCTAAACATATTCCGTTTATTCCGCGAATAGTGTTTTACCACTTTCAACTAAAAAAATCAGATATGAAATGGTATCATTTTACGTGGGAAGAGGTAGAATACTTGTGTTAACAAATGATTCACAGTATAATTATAAATATCACACTGTTATAATACCTACTGCAAAGAAAAACATCAGACAATATGATTTTTAATGACCCCACCCTATTTTTGTCTCTTCTTGATAATGTACAGGGCACTGGCCCATTATTTAAACTCCCAATTACCCAATGATGCACTGTAAGAATTTCGATGAAAATTGACCAAGTAGTTAAAAATATGAAAACTTCACAGATGGAGGGACGACAGACAGACGGATGTATGGACGATGGACAACGGGTGATCAGAAAAGTTCACTTGGCCTTTCACCTCAGGTGAAAAAAACGGGGTGGTGGGTAATAAACTTTTACATATTAAAGATCAAATTCACACTAGAAGTACTGTGAGCAATGAGCTCACTAAATGATACCCCAATCAACCACGGCCAGAATGGGAGAGGATCGTACATTTTGGCCGTGGTTTGCGACGATGATGACAGTTTTAAATATTTTCATTATAAATTTTGATCCCCTGTATAAATCAAAATCATGTAGATGTAGCTATAATTTTAAACCTTCTTTTCAACCAGTTTGATTTGAAATAACATCAAGTTGTTCAGAGTCCAAGTTATATTTATAATCCTTTTCATCTAACTTGACGTATATGTAACAAAACATAAAATGAAGACAATATTATCTTTTTCCAATGTTTTATTTAGAAAATTTCATAAAAAATCACAATCATATATAAAATATCTATATAATCATTAACAAAAACAATACACATATACCTGTTATCTTGAAAATGTAACATTACAATAATTAATACAAAAGATTTTTAATAATGCTTTTGGGTCATGATAAAGACAACTATAAGGATCAGATCGTATACTCCTGGATACACAGACTGACAGCCACTGGTGGGGGCAGTTCCTAGTCAGCTGCCTCGGTAGGTGGAGTAGCCATAGGGACTGAGCAATAGCGGTACGTGATAATGCTGGGAGGGGTCGTCAATACGGAACACAACCTAGTCAGACAAATCACGCAGCTACAGTGTTGTTGGTGTTTCAAAATTGAGAAGTACTAGTCAACCTTCTAGACAATTACAAAGGGCTCGTGAAAATTTTTTTTTGTGATAATTGGAGAATAGAAGTAACATATGTTTGATACATGTATAGGCCCTGTTTCCTTAAGATTGAAAAGTATTCCTCCTTGATATTAAAGATAAAATTGTTAAAAATACACTTTCTTTTGATGGGATATAAGATAATTTTTTTTATAAACTTATATTAAATTTTACCAATTCTTTATCTTGATAATCAGTGCAGTTACCTCTACAAATGGATAAAAGCCCTTCACTCCAATGCTTTTAAAGTAGTTGTCTGTGTCAAAAAATAATTTGTAGACTGCTCCAGCCTGGAAAGATGAACTAGTAAGGAATCCACCACGCCCATCGTTGTTTGTGGTCCTGTCATTAATAAAAAAGAATACAGTTTTTTTCCAGGGTTTATTTTGATCAACCCAAGGATCACATCCTAAAAACTTATAATTAAGTCATACTCATTTTAATTTACACTCAATACTACTCCAGGTTAAATCTAAACAATATTCTGTATTTGCTCCCAAAGCTATTGTGTTTACCAGCGAATCTTAAAATGTTGACAGTAAAAGGATTGTATTACCAACTTATTTGTCAAGAGCTTGCCTCATTTTAGAAACTGTATCTAGACAAAGTGAAGTTGCTGATGAAAAAGATTGTCTAATTATGTTTATCATTAAAACTTGTACAAATGAAACAGCATAATGGATGCATAACAACTTACCCTCTCTCAATCTCCCTGAATTCTCCATTACCAGACCGAATCATCAACACCATGTTGATACCACCTCCTGGGATACCTCTTGCAGTGTCCAGGACATGTGTAGTTAAGGGTGGCACAACAGTACCACCACTCATGGTAATCTGAAAAAATAACCATGCATGCACTGTCTCAGGAAAATTTGATTCAGATACAAAATCTTGAGGTAAGTGTTATTTCAGAACTGTTCTTTTCCAGAAAGCCCCTATATAAACTGCTAATAAGTCTTACTCTGCTTGTACATAAATGCAATATACACACATAGTGAAATATCAAAATGAACACATTTGAACACTAATTAACGAAAAATTTTCATTCATCATGTTCATCACTGACCCTACCGAGATTGAGATATTTTTTTACCCTAAATGTGACAAAATAAAAATGTACAATTAAAGCTTTCAAGAAACTCAGTTATGGGAAGAAAAAAATCAAAACATATTCACTTTTTTGATACATATATTTGCATCTCCATTCTTCACCTTCCTTATTATATTTTAAAAGCTGTTTGAGAACCCCAGTGCACTTTGACTTGCCTCATTGTTTGAAATAATGATGCACCTGAACATGAGAAACATTAATTTTGCTGCAGCATGGTGAAAAAATTTGGTAATATTATTAAAATTATACTGGAAGTATAAAAATTTCCATTAAAGAGGATAATTCTGTTTCATGCTGACTAATAATACTACAAGTAGCAAACATTAATCTTGTCAGTCTACATGTATATTATCTGCAATCATTTATTTTTTAAAAAGGTACTTTTTTATCAGAGCTATAGGGAGATGCTTTACCATCAGTCAGTCCTGCATATCTAGCTATAACTACAATCATAATACACAGTAATTTTTAATTTTTCAACACATATGCATTAAAAGTTTATAAGTGATATTCAGAAACATGCAATCACACAAAATCTTTAAATGGATAATTTGTATTTATTCAATATTTTAATTAAAACCTATTAAGTTCTGAAATATGTTTTAAAATACAGGACTCTGCAGTGTTGGAAGTGATAAAACCGTTAAACAAGTAGATATTTATATATTTTCTATCATTAGAAAGCTATTTTAATTTGATACCTTCATCAAATTGGTCACATATTATATATACATATATCACTGACCCTTGAGTCAGCATGATTAAGTCTAAATATTTACATTTGCAAATGTTTTCCTTTATATAACACTACTGAAAGCAATGTATAATCTATAACTGTATAAATACCGATACGGGTTCAAGAGGTCATAGATGATCGTATGGATAATTGTTTGACATAATTTCTCAGTGACGTCATAAAGGGTCGACCCACTTTCGGTGGATTACATACATGGAGTTGGGTTTTAAAAATAATGCATTACACACATTCAAAGTCACAATCAGGTAAATTAAGTATGAATAAGTCACAAATGTAAATATAAGTAATGAGGTATCATTTTAAAACATCTATCAGGCTATAAATATGGGTTGGTACAATTGTACGAGATCAATTCATCATAAAGCCGTTCAGGCTTTACGGAATTTAATCTCCTGACCAACCCATATTTATATCCCAATATATGTTTTAAATTAATACCTTATTTCTTAATTATTCTGGTAAATTTGAAAAATAAGATCAAGATTAATGTGAAATCTTAATGCTATGTAGAATAAACAGTTGATAAGTTAGATTCTTAGTTTGTTGCTTTTTCCAACTAACACCTTATGAAGCAAGAAAGATAACTCTAATATACATATTGTAGAATTTCCCATAGTTAGCCATACATGTATTGATGTAATGATCTTCTGTGACTTAGGAAGAGTAGGTGTCTCTTGTTTTTAATTTGATAAAAACGATATGTTCCTTGACACAATTTAAGAATTTTAATTGTTTTAATGCTTAAACAAGTAAGAATTTTCAAATTTTCTGTCCGATAAAGCAAAGCAATTAATTATAAATCAAGAAATAACATGATCATACAAATTTTTACATACACCAAAATGGAAATGTTTCAACTTTTTCATGACATACTCATGTATAAGGATAATATGACTGACATGTTTTATCGAAGGAAATTATTAAATATTAAATCCACATGCCATTTAAGATTAACACACGATAAAAAATATTAAATGAGGAAATTCGAAAAGAGGCATTGACTTCTGTTTTAAAGTGAGATACGTAAAGGCATCAGGAAAAGTATAAAACAAGTTCATGAATATACTAAAATAATTACACCAACGCTCCTGGATAAGGACTGTGTGCCGTTTTTAACGTGCCCTGACAAAACAGAAAGTCGGTCTGTGGCGTTCATTCGATTCATCTAATGTTACTTGAAAATTCCGATACGTTCCGAATGAAAAAAGAATAATCCCGCGAAATTGGAAAATGAAAGTAGATCTAACTTCGCAGCTGGATAGAAGGAATGTGGATTCTCAAGAGAAGAAGGGTAAAAATATGCTCTATTCTTGACTTTGTACCTAAAATATACAAAGAGAAAATATTTACACTTTGCGCATTATGTAAGAATGTGCACGTGTGTCAAACTGTCAAATATTGAAGTATTCTCTTTAGAGAAGTGGACAGACTTTTTAACTTTTTCCCTCGTCAACCACAAGCTCGGGCACAGGTGCGTCAACGTGGACTGGTGGATTTAGCCTACATTCACGTTGACGAGGTGAAAGCCTGTCCACTTTTCGAAAGAGAATAGTGTGTCAACAAGAAGTAAATAGCAACTATGGCCATGGGGGGGGGGGGGCATAAAAGATAAAACACATGTAAAAGTAATATATCTTATTATATAATGTAGATCCACATGAAACACTATACATTGCAGCAACTTTCGGTAAAAAAACATTATTTTTCCGGTTGTCTTACTCTTTTTGGCATTATTCATACTTTGAAAAATATCTATTAGATTGATCCTTCAGTAGACCAAATACTTCTAGAGGGGGTCATAAAATCTGTAGCCTTATTGAAAACTGATTAAAGTTAAGTAGCATTTGAAATTCAAAATTAAAAATAACATTAATGTCATTTTTTGCTCTAATTTTATATCCCTGTTGAGATATACTAGCATGTAAATATCCCAAACAGCCAGACTATTTAAAATTATAGCCTTATAAACTCAGCGGGATTCAAGGAGACTGAAATTTTGTACTGATTTTTTTTATGAATGCATGTACGATCAGTGGCACAAAATGTGATTCAGGAAATCTTTAAATTATTGGAAATTCAAACACTTGTTTTAATCAAAATGGGTTGAATTGAATTCCAGACCTCTCCAATTTAATTTTTTTCACTGCTTAATGAAAAATTGCAACCAAAAAAAATCTACAGTGTAACTACATGTATATATGACAGATTTAAATTCTGGTTTACCAGTTTTCACTGGATTTAGAATATGTAGGGGTGACATTGTAGGTACAGTGTATCACTATATTTCATTTTGGGAGATTAATTTGGGATTAGTGATGCAATGAAACATGCTTTTATTGTCTGTAACATACATTTCATATTGGTAAATCTTAAGTTTTATTCACGGGGGAAAAAATTAGATCAACTTAAATCTTATGTACATTTGTGGATATTATTATGGATCACAAACTATCCAAAGACTTTGCATGTTTGTTGATATCTTTTGCAGGTTTTGATACTTTCCCCCCTAACTGCTCCTGCACCAGGATGACTGTTAGCCCAGCATCTTCCTGTCTACATTCTGATTGGCTGAAGCAGGTATCATATTTCAAAACAGAGAAGATGAAATTGTTTACATTTACCATGTGACTTTTTCTGCGTGCTACAAATATTTCATGGGTTTCTTTGTTCTTGAAGGAAGTCAGAGCTTTGGAGAAATCAATTCTGAATAAAGGTAAATGAGCTTATATTGTAAAAATATATGTAGGAATGGTAAGTTTAAAGCTCTATAATTTCAATACTAGCATTTTAAAAGAAATTTTAGGCTTGTTCAACTTTTTGAGACCTTGTTTGTAAACAAAGAACATTCCAGGAAACTTATGATTTAATCACAATTATATTACAGTATATTGTCATAGTTGAAATATAGCAATATATATTACAAAAAAATTATTTCTTGAACTTTTATTAAAATCAAATTTTATGCGAATTTTATAACCACAGGGTGAGAAATAGAGGAATAATGCATATATATAAATTCAAGTTTATTAAGGTATATTAATTTTTAGAAAAAAAAAGTTACTGGATGCAAGTGAGCAATCTTTATATTATATGGTGCATGTTCTGTAAAGATGCAAATTTGGAACCAATTTATATAGGAAAGAATATCTAAATTTTTAGCTAATTGCCTATTAGGACAAAGAAAAATTTCAGCTTTTTTATCAGGAACACTGACACCACAAAGTTGATTTACATAGAATCAGTTTGTGGTTTGTAATTTGACATAAGATGAATCACTTTGTCTATCTGTAGATACTTGTAAAGAAGATAATTCACAGATAAGGGATTTTGAATCATAGCAACAGGTTGAGCCAAAAGTTAATGCATTTAGCTACCTTTACACAAGTTTTGGACACTATAATTCTACAGAACTCTATTTACAGCTGCATGAACTTTTATCTGTTATATTTATAGCTTTGCTAAAACTTTGCAATGTACATTCATTTTTCTGGATAATTCATAATTTTCCATGAATGTTCTAGACATATAGTAAAGAAAGAACACTTCAGAGATATTTCTGGAAAGAAGATTTTTTTCTTCAGTTTTTTCTGTATAATCTGTTGTAATTTATTTTACCAGCTAAGTCTTTTAATCTTGAAGATCTAAATTTTGAACAAAAATCTCACTTCTGTTAATATGGTGTGGAACTCAAGAAGAGATAAGAAAAAGGGGAGGGGGCAGGAGGAAGAACTAAGAAGATAATGTATTCTTTGTTTGCATCAATGATTTTGATAATCTAATGCATTTCACTCCTCATGAGTAACCTATTCTAAATATCAATCTATTATCAACGCTCACTCATAGATCAATCAGCATCATCATTCAAGTTGGTTTGTTGCCTTTACGTTTGAACTTAATATTGATAAATCATAATATATTTGCATTTACATGTATTTTCTTTATCGTTTTAAGTTATCAGCATTATATATTTTTATTTTAAATACAGCAAACATAACCAATGTCCTCTCACTTTACATTTCTAAGTAGATCGATGATTCAATCCCATGTGATTTTTTAAAGGGCTTGACTTTTTAAATTGAAATGATACTGTTTTGCTGTGCTGTGCTATGACCAAATACATCGGAAGCTTTCTTTATGAACTTTTTAGCTCACCAGAATCAAATAAAGGTTTAAAATGAGCATTTCTGATCACTATTTTTGTATCCATCTGTCTATCTATCTATTCATCTCTCTGAATGTAAATTTTGTCACATTTTTGACTTCTCAAGAATATCTAGCCAAGTTCAACCAATCTTACCTAAAGGTATTCTTGGAAGGGGGAATTAAAGTTTGCTCAAATGAGGACCATACCCTCTTCTCAATGGAGATAATTGTGTACTGTATTAGGGAAAAAGTAGGGCCATCTTTTTAAAAATCTTCTCAAGATTCACTGGGCCAGAAAATGTGAATTTAAAGCATCATGAATAGGTGATGTAGTTTCAAATTTGTTCACATCATGACCCTCCTCTTTAAAAGTAGAGAGCGGACACAATATACCACTCTGATCAATGTTTCACATAGGAATATAAAGGAAAAACTCATAAATACTTTTCAAGAACAGCAAAAGCCATGATTATATAGTGTTATTGATTCAGAAGCATATTTGGCTTTTAGGTATATAACCTCTTTTTATATTTTATCTTTTAACTGACTTCTGTTTTTTTCCTAGCCAATATGCTTATAGGTGAATGAAATATAAGTATTTTTGTTTGTACTAAATAATATGAGTTTTACTGAAATGATTGAAAGGATTTCAGGAAAGGAATGCTAGTCGAGAGAGGATGGAATTTATGTTCTTTGAAGGGCAACATGGAAAACACTCATACTCTAATAAATCTAAGTGTTTTCTTTGTAAATATATTTTTTGTAAAGCAAAGAAAGATAACTGGTACATGTAGATTCAATTCTATGTTTGTTATGCTTGCCAAGTCTCCCCATGACAAAGCTAAGATTTAGAAGAAAACTGCACCAACTTCACTGTGCAGCTGCAGAAAAGTTATTGTGCATTGTTTTAAAATGAACATGTGCTATCCAGAAGATTTCCTCGTGCAGATAAACAGACCGGAGTATATTGACTACTCAGCTGTGCCTATATCTACTATTAAGATATGGTGTCTTTGAAGATTATTTAATTACCTCCGACTGCACTGAGTGTGTAAACTGAGGCCCCTCAAATATGGGCCAGACGAGAAAACAGGTAGCCTGAGATATCTGCCAATGACATTCATCAGTACAGATTTTTTTTTATACATTTCTATAAAATCACCTGTTAGGAAGATATATTGGTACAAATAATAAAAATTGAAAAATAATTTTAATTTATTGGCTTACACAAATTAAAATGACAAAAATACATAATAGATTTTTTTGAACAAAAATTTACAACACATATACATGCATTCTTTTTAGTATTCTGTGTTTTAAAAGTCTTTAGATCGAATCTAGTACTCTACAATCAAATCAACATATCTGCATTTAGTTAAATATAGATATAGGAAATGCAAGTAATTGTTCCAAGTTTAAGATTATTTCAGAAGAAAATGTATTTTAAGTTGGTTAACTTACCACAAATGCTACAACCATAAATTTGAGATGCATGTTTCTCATAATGGATACCTGTGCCTCCACAGTTTGTGTGCCAAGAGTGATTGACCGGTGCACTATGGTCAGTGGGCTAGGGAACAAACACTTAATATACGGTAGTGCTAGGGTTTAATGTTTACATTAATCTTGAAGCACATGCAATTACAAAGTGTGTTACCGACAGTTGAATTTCTCTGTGATTCATATTCCACAAAATATTTTTATTTGAATTCAGCAATATATAAGGCCAATGTTTAGGACATTAGAATTTACATTCAGTGACCTGTATTTATATATCAGATTTATTATACCTCTACTGAATTTTTTCCTATATAAAAGTAAGGCAGTAAAATGTGAATGATTCCCTAGAAATCTCAATGTATGGACTAATTCCCCGTGCATTAGTTAAATAAGCAAATCCCTGCTTCAGAAGCTAATTCACTGGTTATCAGTAATCCTCTAGATTTTACTTTTGTAATGTATTAATCTAATGTGTTAATGAACTAATTCCCTGTGCATCAGTTATGAATCTTGCAAACTCCCTGAATTATATACTTTAACTGTATACTAAGATATGCTATCTATTAATTCTGTTCATTGTTCTTGACCTTTACTCTTTCATTAACTTTTGAAAATTTCTGCTCTGAAACAGAGCCAATTTTAACCAAACTTGGTATGGAGCCAACATCTTAAGTTGAAAGAAAATTTCAAGATCCATGGATGAAACATCTAAGGATGCACACTATTGGACTTGCTTCTGATGCAGATTTTGACCTACATTTTCCAGATTCCACATATTCTAGTGACCAAGTTAATTAAGGTTTTTGGGGAGATTCATAACCAAAAAACTACATGTATAAAGGGCCTATATTTATACTTTCACTCTGAAGGAGAGGGCCAGGGTTTGCAAGCTGTTTTATCGATAACCCCCCTCCCTTAGAAGGAGAAGGGGATATACTGCTTTACCCTTGTGTGCCTGTCTGTTTGTGTGTGTGTGTGTGTCTGTCTGGAACAAATCACAGTTTTATCAACAACTGCTCATTGCAGTTGCTTGAAATATTAGAACACATTTTGTTGAGGCATGCCATTTGGTAATTTTTATATAAATCCGATGTCAGCTTCCAGGTTATCTTTGAATTTGTCCATACCATACATTACAATTTTTTGTCATGGTTTTCTCAACCACTACTCATATTGCAGATACTTGAAATTATAGGACACCCGTTGTTGAGGCATGACAATTTATACATGTATGGTCCAATTCATTTTTGTATGAATCCGATGTCAACTTCCTGTTTGTCCCTGTATTGGTCCACAACTTAACTTGTGTACATTCACATCAGAGTGCATATTAATTCACATCAAAATAGAGATATTACATGTACTATTAGTGAGCATTGGCTCACAGACTTTTGTTGAACCAAACTTGCATGGATGCTAGATTTGACCTTTATTTTCCAGACCAGTGACCAGGTTACAGTTTTTGGAGTAGATCCATAACCAAGAAACTATAAGACCTATACATGTGTACTGTAAAGGTATTACATTTGGCTGTGTATTCTTTGTAGCGCTTTTGGTGGGAAGCTGTTTCCGCTAATTCAAGTACAATGCTAATTAAATGTCTCTCACATATACTGGTACCTATAAAGAAAAACATTAAGATATGCTCTAAATCAAATCCATGCTTACTTGTTCAAAATCCAATTTCCTCCAAATATTGTACGTACTAAATATAATACATTTACAGTATTTGATCCAAACTTTCATGGATGATGCACCAAAGGATTCACACTACCAGAGTTGCTTTGGATACTAGGTGTGACTTAACTATATTCCAGATCAGTGACCAGGTTCAAGTTTTTGGAGATGTGTGACTTCAAGCCCTACCTTGACCAAACTTGCATGGATGATGCATCTTAAGGGATGCATCCTAATGTAGGGTCACTTCACAAATGTTTGGATTTCAATGCAAACCCTTCAACCTTTGGCTGGTATATAAGGTTCTGCTTAATTAACAGACTGGTACACAATTTAAAAGAGGAAGCTCAATAGAAGGTGATAAAAAAAGACAAAAGGAGAGAAAAATTGCATCCTAAAACATAGCCATTTAACACATTTTCTTTATGAATTGTTTTCTTAATACAAATAATCTTTATGTATATTGAAGTAAATTAACCCCCTGTTTTAGATGAACATTTACAGCTACATATAAGTCAATGAAAGAATATGAATATTTATTGTGAGTGAAATTTTTATGTGTGTTAAAAGAAACATTTTGTAGACATGTGCTGGAGAGATACTCAAAAACTTGACTGTTTTACCTATAGACAAAGTTAAATGTGCTAAAATTCAGGTATGCAAGGGAATAGCTTTTCTGTTTCTTTGATTTTTGTTATGGTTGCCAAGTTTTCAGATTATGTAACATATTTTAAGAACACAATTCCCCTTCTTAATAAACAGATCACACCTATTGTAATTCTTTCAAAGCATGTTTTGACTCTTAAATGAAGGTGAACGCCATGTCTTTGAAGAAAACATGAAGAAACATTGCATTGTTTAGACCAGAACTATCAAGGTTTTAATTGTATAGGCTCTCTTCATGCACACATGTCCTTAAAAGTATAATAGACTTTTGCTGCAGCCTAGCGATTTATCCAATTTTGTTTTTGTTTTTAGATCCTGTATGATTCACACAAAATTGAAAGGTCAATTAACAAATTGTAAATACATGTTCATATAATATTTAATATACATTGTAATGTTCTTTTGTATGTTTGTGCAAGTTGATAATTTTTTCCATACACTAGTATGAAAAGATGGAGTAATTATAGGTTCCTTACCTTATTATTGTGATAAATACAGTTACCCATTTTTAAAAGTCTAAGCTATTTTAATGAGATATACATTAATTCTTCCATTTTACAGAATGTATATCATCATGGACTAAGAATATGTAGATTTTGCTCTCTGCCATAGCAACCATTGTAAAGACTGTGATATTCATGATTGCATGTGTAGAATAGAAGAAAAGTTATCAGTCCCAAGCATTTATTCTGATAAGAAACAATTACAAGTTTATCTTTGTTGCATTTATTTCTGGAAGGTGAAATGACAGCATTCTTTGAACAACACACAAAACCTTTTCGTGTTCTTTTTCATACCCCTTTAAGCTATACAGGTTTGATAATTAAGTGAGAAATCAAAAAAAAAAAATTGGACTCTAGAAACCTTTTATTAATTACAATGATTTGCCTGTCAATGAATTAATTTAAGTCAAATTTTTTCCCTCTCTTTTTCATTTTTCATAAACTGAATGTAGCATTATTTATTTTTTTTGAAAATTATTTTCAATACAAGTGTACAGAGATATGATTTTTTTTGTCCTCCATGTTTGTGCAAATGTCGTGAACACTTATAGGTATCAATGTGTATCGAGTCCATGTCAATTAAGTATATCTTGGTAGGGTAGCTTGCACATTATTTCCAAACTTAAGGTTTGACAAATTACTATTTGCATTATCCTAATTGCATCATTACATGAAAATCATATCTGTATAATTGTGATATAAAATTTGTATCTTAAAATTTGAGGTGTCTGCAGATATTCAGGTATAAGAATGAAGAACGTTTGCCTCACAATTTTAATTCAGTAAATTATATATGTCATGTCATGCACAAAGTGTACATTTTCTTAATATAACCATTCCTGAATAATTTGATTACATGGTTTTGTACCTTATCAACATATCATAATACATGTGCTACTTGAATGCTTAGTAGGTAAACTCTATACTTACATATTTTACATGGGTGTTT
Source organism: Saccostrea glomerata (assembly GCA_003671525.1). Lineage (NCBI taxonomy): Eukaryota > Metazoa > Mollusca > Bivalvia > Ostreida > Ostreidae > Saccostrea > Saccostrea glomerata. Next base: position 3,935,342 of record PRKT01000011.1, on the reverse strand, counting down.
AGCTTGGAATCCATTTTTTCTTTTCCCATCTTGGCTAATATTAAATCAAATATCACTGCTTAATCAAATTATTTACAAGATATAGGAATGAAAAGCTCTCAAACACTTGCTAAATCTGTCAATAGTTCTTGTGTTTATATAGGAGAATTTATTCAGTGTTGTCAAATCATTAAGTTTGAGATAAGGGAATTTTATTTACTTTGAGCTCAAACTTGCATGCATAGGTTTTTCAGTTACTGAAATTGATACACAGACAGTACATGTACATAATATTTCATTGTGAAAATGAGATATATCTTTATGGTGGTATATTAAGTCTGACAAAAGGGATTTATTTATTTTGAGAAATCATGAACATTATTCTTTGTTTAAAAAATTTTGCATTTCATTTCAAAAACTTTGTGCATGATTTATGATTTTCATTAATGCCCTAATGAACTTGATATACTCCTATTGAAAATTCTTGGCAATAGCACACCAGAAAATGTTTTTACAGAAGGATTTTTCCCTTCTTTTCCTCTATGAATAGCAAGAACACTAAATGCTAATAAACAAAGAACTAATAATACCACCCCCAAAGAATATGTTTTAAAAGAATTTTACAGCCTTGGGTAAAAATTTCAGACAAGGGCAGAGCTGTATCTCCTCAAAGCTTATAAACAAAATGTCAGTGCATTGGCACAACGTTTCTATAAATAAAAAACCAAAACAAAAGATGTTTTGACTCAAAAGCATACCTGAGTCTCGGACTTAATTCAATGATAAGCTTGTGAAAATTGAATTAAGATCGTGGTAAATTTGTATAACGTTAAGCAATGAAGAAGAATAAAAAATGAATGCCAGAATAAAATATTTGATGAAAAAGTACTTTTAAAAATTAATTTACAGCTATTATATTTTCATAGAAACCTGATTGGATATACATGTATCTTGACTTTTTGAAGTGAGCTAGTTTATAATTTTAGATCAAAGGAGTCTTGCGGTTAATTACCTCTGATCTTTCAATAATCAAGTCTGCTATATTTAAATGATCTTTTAAAATAAGTGTCTAAAAGTGCATAGTTACATAAGATTTGTTGTGCACATAAATAGGGGATATCTGATTGAATGGATTAGATATTTTAATGTTGTATCTTGGAACACAGAGTATGTAGAATAAACAAATGTTGTTTTCTTTTCTTCCAGACAGGTCTATTTTTAGACATGAGTAATGGGGGAGGAGTGTCTCTGGTGCACACAAAATCATGCAGCCTTTCGGAAGACGCACTGGCCCTGCTTGAAAGTCTGCCAGGTGAAGCAGGGATTACGTAAAACAATTCAAATAGGCTTCCCAGAAAGTTATACAATCATCAAGGGAAAATAAAATTCTTGAACCATCTGGGCAAACAACTTCCATTTCTGTTGCCTCCTAAACAAGAATGAAATGATTGAATTCTATAATTTTGGAGATTCCTTTTATTTGTTTATCCATATCTTCAACACTTTTCAAAACTTCTGAACCATACAGGAAAAATATATCATATATTTGTTTTGAATTGAGCATTCATGTCAAATGTCAATCATTAAGTTTCATGTTTTTTTTCCTGTTTGGATGAGATAATTTAACTTGAAGTTATAGTGATTTAAAGAAACCTATTGATGATTGTGCAGACTAAAAGTAAATAAAATTATAAAAGAAAAAGAAAAGTTCATACAACCCCCTTCCATTTAAAAAAAAACAAAGAAAAACCAAAACTATTTAATATTTTTTAAATATATGAAGTTACAAAAATAAACTGCTGGATCAGAGTCTAGAGTTTACATATTTCTTTACATTGTATGTGGGTTTGAATCCCATTGGGGAATAAGATTGGTCAAAGGTAGGCCTTATAAGTGTGAAGTATAGGCAATTTGAGGCTTCTCAATATGAACAAAAAATTTTTAAAAGGGACATTAAACAACAAATTCAGAATTTTTACTGCTAACTCAGGAAAAAGCTGCATTCTTAAACTAGTTTATGTTAGCTCCACACACAGCTGATTGGCCACTGGTCAGGAATATATATATTCAAAGAGCAAGAGCTAATAGGGCCTTTTTTGGCCCTGATATTTTCTGAAAAGTCAAAACTGCTCATTTTAGGTTAAAAATGCAGTATATTTATCACTTGGACTGTTGGTAACCATGGCATGTATCTATTGAACATGACATAATTTCCCTTTAGTCAATGCATTATGACATCATTTATAATATCATTCTTCAAATAATCCTGTAAATTCCTTTGAAAGTGGCCTAAAGTTGAATTATTTTTTTTCAATGTTTCATATAGAGCACAACTTCTGATCCAAAATATGCACTTACATAATAAAAGATCTGTTTCTAAAGATCAAAAAATGTTTTGATTTTTGGATCAAGGACTGTGCTCATATTTTAATTCTTTGCCAAAGGTTGTCAAATGCATGTATGCATGTTTCTGCAAAATTCAAGAACATTACATTTTTTCAAAGCCTGTTTTTCAGTACCTGGATTTTCAAAAAGAATTTTTGTGGAAGAAAATGAAAGTACTCTCTACTTTATTTTGATATATGAAATGGGAAAGGGGGTGATAGTTCATTAATTGATATTAGGACAAGGCCATTTTATGTATAAAATGAACCTAGTTCTTTGTTCAAATATATATTCCTTTCATTTGCTCAGTATATATGTTTACTTTTTACTCCAGTTTCCCTCTAAATCTATTTCTGCTTAAATTGTTTTAATCATAGAAGAATTCTTGTATGAAATATGCAGTGTAATTAATCATGATTATTGTATATTATACATTTTTACATACCAACAGTTTTAGACTGTAATATTTTTCTTTTTCTTTTGTAGGCTTATTTCGTAGAACAGATGGCAAATTCTTAAGTGAGTATGTTTTTCGAGAACAATCACATGCTCTGACTGTATTACATGGCCTCAATGAACAGAGGAAATCAAACACGCTTTGTGATGTCATAATCTGTGTGGAGGGAGAAAAATTTCCGTGCCACCGGAATATTCTTGCTGCTTGCAGTCCATATTTTTTGGCTATGTTTACAGGTGATCTTTTGTTAACAAAGTGTGCAATACATGCAGCAAGCTATTCTTTTAGTTCATTAGCAACTGGTTAAATTTTTCCTGCCTAGTTACATGAAATTTAATTATCTTCCATAACTGCATGAATAGTTTGATGCACAAATCTTGTACTCCTGAAATAGTTTCACCTGACAGAGTTATCTCTCTTTGCTCAATTGACGTAAAATGCATGTTGCTGATTAAATAAATTTTTTTTTTACCCAAAGCATGAATACTTTTATAGCCAGGTTTTTCTAGAATAATTATAGCTTATCCCTCACAGGTTGTGACATTGTCAGAGTGTGTTTTAGCATGAATTTTAAGATCTGTATAGAACATTTGAGCATACACCAATTAAGCAATTAAATTATGCAGCTTAAAAATGGTGTATCAGTTATGAAATAAAATTCTGCATTCGTTAAATATTTTCTTATATTTTTGAATTTTGCAAATTTTGCCATGCATGTCGACTACATTTTTGCAAACTGTAGTTTTTCCCTTGCAAGAAATGAAGTTAGAGATATAATTTTAGGTTTAACAGTCCTCAGCCACGTAGTTAGAAATTCATATAATGTATGCCCCCAAAATGATTTCTTGTTTTTCTTCATGCAGCCCTTTCCGTGTAATATTGTATCAAAACTCCTAATGACTCTAAGCTGAACATGAATCGTAAATCAGGCATACACCATTTTCGATGTTACTATCTATGATTGCCTATACAGCAGACATTTCAATTACACAGGAGAATGCTCAACAGCTTCTGTCTGCAGCCAACCTGGTCCAAATCCATACTATCATACAAGCCTGTTGTAACTTTTTAGAGGGAGAAATGGACCCCAGCAACTGTTTGGGCATCCACTGCTTTGCAGAGGCACATGTCTGTGATGAACTAAGTGAGAAGGCCAGACAGTATGTCATTCAACACTTCACTCAGGTGGCCAAACAAGAAGAGATTCTGTTGCTTCCAAAAGAAAAACTGATTGAATTTATAAGTCAGAATGACTTGAATGTTGGTTCAGAGGAAGTTGTGTTTGATGCTATTCTGAGATGGGTGAAACATGACCCCAAGCACAGGATTCCCCAGCTAGCAGACGTGCTGCAGTATGTCCGTCTGCCACTTGTCAGTCCCTACTACCTGTTTGACAAAGTGGACTCCGAACATCTTCTTATGTCAGCACCAGGCTGCAGGCCCTTCCTGGATGAGGCTATGAAATATCACATCCTCAAGGTTCATAATCTTTATTTTCAAAAAATTCAATAATTTTATTTTTAATTTAACTTTCAAATGGAACAATGTAAACTATTTCAAGTATGGAACAATTAAGCATGATAAACCGGTGCCTCATCTAAGGCCGGAATGATTCATAAATTATGATTAAATAGCAGGAATCTTCTCTGACTATGCCAAATTTTTAGTCACACTTCAGAAAAAATAAATTACTTCATGTTTATCTGTAATGATGAAAAATGATGTAACTCGTGAAGAGATAAGATGGGGCTCCATGATGACTGAATTGTTCTCCACTGCCTGACAACCATGTCCAGATTGGGATCTTTGGTCTCTCCAGTGTCAGTTGCACAAACCTCCATGTGCCTGGATAAACATCATAATTGTCACATGCACATTAATCAAAGTGTTTCATGTAGTGCTCAAAACTGGTATTACATAAAACAGAATTTGTAATTTCAAATTAGAAAGCAGACAGAAAACATAGAAAGTGTTTGGAGTTCAAATTTTGATGGATTACAGGAGTAATCATTCATTGTTTTGATGTTCTCTAAATAAGAATTAAGTTAAAAATTTTGTAATGTTTCATAGTAAGAATTAAGATGTCTTGATTAGTCGATGGTTTCTTAAATTTGATAATGCATTTGTTGATATGTGAAAGATTAGAATAATTTCAGATATTTAAATGAAGCAATGTGTTTGTGAAACATGGACCCCCTTTGTATGGCAGCTTATGGTGAAGGTTAAAGTTTCCCAAATGCAAGTCAAACTCCCAAGGTCAAGAGATCAAAATATTGCTACCAAAAGATAGGACTTGTGTCAATGGATAAATATGAAAGCCAAAGTACAAAAGAAATTAAAAAGTTAAGGTCAAGGTTATTTTTTTTTAAAAACAGGTCAAATTAAAAGGTCAAGCTAATCAAGTAAAAATTAATGACATGCAGGAGAATGCCTGTCAAATGAAACATGTAAAATATAAAAGCCTTTGTACCAATAAAAATTAAGGCCAAGGTTTAAGGTTTGCAAAAGTATATCAAACTCCAGGGTCAAGGTCAAAGGTTAAAAAATACTTATATTCTTGAAAAGGTCATGTCACAAAGAAATATAAGTCCCAAGCACCAACTGTTCAAAAGTTATGGGCAAGGTTAAAGTTGGGTAAAGTTTTGCAAAAGTAGGTCGAAATCCAAGGTCAAGAGGTCTTATACAGTTGTACTCAAAGGAATGTCTTTTTCCACAAGGAATACACATCAAGTATGAAAGATACAGCCCCAACCAATCAAAAGTTAAGGGTAAGGTTAAAGTTTTTGTGGATAAACTAACAGCTAGACAGACAGCAAAAACTGTACCCCTGTATCTTCAATTATGGGGACATTATTAACATGAATGCTTATAAATGTATTTACATTCATGCAAACATACAAGTATGTACTTACATGAGGTTTTCTTCACAGGATAGGAGAATGGAAATGTTGTCACCAAGAATGATACCCAGACAGTGTATGGCTGTAGAGTCAGTGGTTTACATTACTGGAGGTGAAATCTACAACAAGAACTATTTGAACTGTGTGGAAGGATACAATCTAGAGGGAGGTACTTGGGTCAAGCTAAAGGATTTGCCTTTCTCCCGTTGTCATCACTGCGCTGTTGTTTCTGAGGATATGCATATGTACATAGCTGGTTAGTTGCAGGGATATTATTATGAAATTAAGGAATAGCATTTTTCTTTTTGATTATACATGTATACAAACTGCTAGTAGTTTAAAGTAAATAAGAAAAAATTGCAGTTACATTGATAGAAAAATGTCCATTGAAGTTTTTTTTATTTAAAAAAAAACTTGAAAACAATTTTCATGCAAGATCAATGATGTGTTTTTATTTTAATTATTAGGGGGATACAACAAAGAGAATGTGGTGGTGAACAATGTGATGAGGTATGAGCGATACCTGGACAAGTGGATTAAGGTAGCCTCCATGAACACACCGAGAGCCAAGCTGGGAATGGCCACCTTGGATGGCTATATTTATGCCATTGGAGGATATGACGGAACCTCCAATCTAGGCACAGTGGAGAAATACTGTCCACAGACGAACAGATGGACATATGTCTCACCATTATCAACACCTGTGGCCAGAATTATGGCAACATCTCTCAATGGATGTCTGTACGCTGCAGGTATGCAAATATACAAATTCTTACTCAGCAAAAAATATCACAATAAAAATGAGAAAAATTCACCAGATATAGATATACTTTAGAAAGAATCTAAATGTTGAAGAGACTTTGCAACCCAGACTCAGAATGCATGTATTTCCACAACTTGTTTTGAAAGTAAGATAACCAGAGTTATGTTTTGGCCTTGCAGGTGGGAAAGCTGACCCTTCTGATCATTGTGTGAATAATTTCCAAAGATACAATCCCATACATGATTTCTGGGAGCAGGTAATAAAACATATATCATGTGCATTGTGGTGTAGTAATCATTTAGGTATTGTAAAAACACATAGCTGCAGTTATATTTTTAGTATTTTTTGCTATTTTCACAACACAAGAAAACTCATAAGAATTAAAATGAAATCAACTATATACAATGATTAATCACTGAGAGATCCAGAATAAACCAATAATACATGTATATAAGGCTGTATTTTAGGTCTTATAACAAGAAAGTATGGATACCTTTTATTTAATTATATTGAATTACTTGGCAGCTGTGTCATATGCCTACCCCCAGAGCAGTAAGTGGTCTGTTATCTGTAAAGGGGACGCTGTATGCTGTGGGAGGAATACTGGAGAACTCCTATGCCTCCAGAGATCTCCTATCCTACAACATAGAGAGAGACACATGGACCCTGCTGCCTCAGATGAAAGAAGTCAGATATGATCCAGGTACGTTTAAAAAATTGTCTACATGAGTGTAATCCAAATTTTGTGTAGAATACATGTACATTGCTGTTCAATCAATCTTTAAAATGTAATTTTTAAAGGACCATCAGTTTTCCAAGATCATAGTTCAAGTGTCTGGAATGTCAGATATCTTGAACTGTTAAGGTTATTGGTAGACATTAATTCATCAGACATGATTATTTATATTTTGTTCCTACAGGTGTGACTGCCATTGGAAGCAAGATCTATGTATTAAGTGGACACGATGGGGAGAATTCCTTCTTCTCTAGTATTGAGGTGTACGATACAGAAACCAACAGATGGTCACAACTACCCATTCTGACTCTTCCATATGGGAGGTGCAGATTTACATGTGTTGCCATGGACACTAAACAAGCATAAAACATTTTTATGGGAATAGTTTTCCAGAGACAGAACAGTGTACATATGTTCAATTTTTTCTTGCAAAATATGAAAGCCACTTTGTCATTAATTTTTTTTTATGAAATACTTCATTGTTTATTAGCTAGCATGCATTTATTTTCAGACTTTTCAGCTTTTAGAGATGAGACTTTTTTCTGCTTTTTGGTATTTTTAAAAAAAAATTCTTATCCAATGTTATATTTGTAGTCGTATTTAGATATTTATTAGAAGCTTTTTCTTTACATGTAATATATATTCTGTTGTATTGTACATATATTTTTGAATGGCTGTATCAAAGGAAAGGGGTATGTGCAAATTGTTAAAACTGTGATATCAGTGTGATTAAGTTTGTGTATTGTTTTCAAATCATACAAAACTTAAGTGAGAGTTTATACCTGGTATAGCCATAAACCTGTGTCTTATCAAGGTTCATTGTGTGATAAATGCAGATACTTTCTAAATTTATGATGTTATTATAGTATGATGGGTTAATTTACAATATTTCACTTTACTTAAATCACAGATTGAATTATTCAGGCTGTCCAAAGTTAAATCTATGTATAACATCACTCTTGCAGATTTTAGAGAATTTGGCACTTTGAAAAAAAAGAACTCAATATTTTATAATATGTTTGATTTCCAGTTTGATTTTACTTTTAGCAACTTAAACCTACATTCCAAAGTAATAATACTGTTGGACCCTGTATAATGTATATTTTAGACGAATCTTTGTATTATACTAACAGATTTACTAAAATATTTACTGTAGATTCCCAATTATATAAGCGGAATTGATTACCGCGTAATTTCGCGAGAAGCAACACATGCGAAATAAAATTACTCGCTTTTATTTTTATGATGCTGTAAGAAATATAAAATCTTCTGATCAAACGTCCATTCGCGAATTATTTTTCTCGCGATTTGACATTGAAGAGACAATTCGCAATAATAAGTACTCGCCAAAAATAAGGAATCTACAGTATTGATAAGCCTATATACTACACACATATACATGTAAATGTGTTAATTGTTAAAATTTTAGATTGTTTAATTTTTCCCTCCTATGTAGGTTTTAAAGTTTTTAGGTGACTTGAATGTAAAATTAATTTTAGCAAACCTTAAACATTGATAAAAAACAAGGAATAAACCTGTGAAATAAGAAAGCCATATCACCACCCACTCAAAAGTTATGGGCTAGGTTAAAGTTGACAAGAGACAGATAGAAAAACAGACAATCACAGGACAAAAAAACCAATATACCAGGGATCGAGGGATTTATACAAAAAATTTAAATTTATATTAAAAGACTTATGTACATATATAAACATAATTGCTATCATAGATCCTGAATTCTGAAGTAAATTTCTTTTCACCATATACTTACCTTTATCAATTTGAAAATGTAAAAAAAATATACAGATTTTTGACATGTGTAATGTCTCCATTGGACTACTGTACAGTATCGTATATATAACCCTGCACATCTAATCAGTACAAGTACCTCATTGCTGAATGAATAGGATTTGTGATACTAATGGTAATGTAACATGTAATTGTTGTCTCTTTGAAGAAAAGCTTTTATTGATATATGTGAACTTGTATGTATTCATCAAATCATTTCTAATTTCATGTGTAAAGATTCATATTTTTGTCACAATTTCCAGAGCTAATTGTATATCACGATGAAAGAATATTTGTAAATAAATCCATTATTGTTGATCATACCTGTTTCTTTTTATTAAACAGAACTAAACTATGTAAGGAAAGCTTTTGCTCTATTTAGCAATGAAATGACTTTGACAATTTTTGCTTCCATGCTATGTCATCAAAAATTCTTCTTCAAGAGACTAAGCAGCCACCCAAAGCTACAGTTATGATCAGATCATGAAAAAATATTATTTGCATGAATTATAAACAGTACTTGTTTTTGTCCACTTGATTTGCAGATGATATTAGATTGCACTTTTTGCAGTGGTCATTTGAGGCAATGTTAACATTCATATCTCAAAATTGAAGTGTAAACACCAAGCTCAATGCAGCCTTTTTAGAGGACTGAATCTCCCTCTTTTACATTGCATACGGTTAGCATGCTTCAGTAATAGACATTCTTAAAGTAAATCTGCCTCAATATACTAATAATAGTTTTCCCTTCTGAAAGCTAGAGTCATCGTCTTTAAGTTCCATTGAAAAAACTCAAAAGAAAAAATCCCATCGTAAAAACTCAGAAGAGAAACCATTCAAACCATTTTATACGTGAAACATAAAGACAATGAATAGTAAACAAACACGAGTTATTTGAAACGTAAAAACGGTGGTTATTAGAAGGCAAGGTTTAGGGACATCCAAAAGCAGCATTTGGAAGAAGGCTGATATAAAGGAGAAACAAATCATGGTGCAGAAAAAACCGAGCCAGTTAGGAAGATAACCGACAAAGAAGGCAGTGGAGATGGGAGTCCAGGGTTCTTGAAAGAGATGGGAAATAGACCATTGGAAATTATTCTGGAAATACCGTTTCAACTACAATTTCTACTAAGCGCAATGTACAATCTGCAACCAAATACCAATCAATCTCCACAAATTGGATCTTATAGCAAGACCAGAGTGTCCCCTTTGGCCCCAGTGGCGGCATAATCAGATTCTAAAGGAGATGGCAGACACTGTATAGAAAGAACGGAAAAATAAAAGCAAACAGACAACAGTGAAACATACATAGATTTGATATGTACAAAAGGTGAAACAGCGAAGAAGAGAGAGGAGATCTCCGGAATACTTAACCAGGCAGATTATTGGAAGCTGGCTGTAGATCTAGGTCAGAAACTGACATTTCAAGAGATTATTCCAACTAATCTAAGGGCTGATATGGTGTGGTCATCAAGTACAAAGAAGATCATTGTAATAAAACCGACAGTCACCTAGGAAGAAAGATGACAGGGAGAAGCTGGAGAACAGCAGTCCAAAAGATGGCCCAAGCAGCAGAAAGATCATCATGCTGGATTTTGGTAAAGAAAGAGACTAGTAGCTAGATACCCACCACCAAAGCGCAGTGACTGATCATCACTGTGAACCCCCATTCTGAGAGTGTACCGAGATAGGAGTTGAAACACACAATAAGTGATGACTATGGACGTTGATGGTTCAGCTGCATTATGTATAAGTAATTTTTTCAACTGGACAACAAATGACTGCTAGAAAGACTGGCTGACAACCATGAATAGATCGGTGAAGCCTGGAGGAACAGGTGGCATCCAGGGGAGACAAGGGTTGGCAGCCCAACACAGAGTTTTGTGAGAGAACACTGCAGCATGGTCCAACACAAACAGAAGAGGAACAACACCAGGATCTTCTGAGAGGGGATGGTTAAAGAGCCGGTTTCGTGAATTCAAGGGCAACGACTCGGCTAGTTCAACAGCATTGACAGGAATACCGACAGAAACTAGACGTTATGCGGAGAACTTGAAAAAATGAGGGGGTTGTAAAATACATCAGGCAAGGGTTAAATGTAGATCTGAGGGGCAACAGGAAGAACGCATAGGTAATACTGATCAGACGAAGAAGGACCACATTTCGGATGAAAACCACAATACTGAGGACCTTTTACCAACTGATGCTATTCAGGCAAGCATGAAACCAAAACCAGACAAGTCAAGCGGACACCAGACAGCCCCAGAACCATCTAGAGACAATAGGAAAACAGCAGCACAGTGGCCATCAACAGATGGCAAGAGATTGAGATGCTATTGACAATGACCTAGACAAAATCCTACATAACACACTGGTAGGTGATGTGCAGAGGAAAATAACATCATTGACTACGGTAGTACACACTGTAGGAGTTGAATGCTTTGGAACCAAAGAGAGAAAGCGTAGGGAGTAAACAAAAGGAAAACCAAACATATGTCAAAAGGAGATACAAAAACCAAGAGCAGAGATCAATACAATAACCAAACAGTATTTAACAGCAAGTGAAAATCAAAAAATAGTGTTCAGTGAGTTAAGAGCAACTCTGAGAGAGAAGAGAAACAACCTTCAGAGAGCAGAGAGAATGAAGAAAGTCAGACAAAAGAGAGAAAGAAGAGGATAAAGTTTATATCAGACCCATACAGATCTACAAAATCAACCATTAAAGGTTCAAAGTCAGGGGGACTGAAGAGCTCTAATAAGGAGATTGAGAACTACTTTGAAAAAACACATGGTAACAATGTGCATTGGAAACGCTAAGGATCATGTGTTCGAATAGAAGAGGTACCAGATTCAGAAGAACAATGAATTAAAAGGATTGATTGATTGATTGAATGTTCTTGAACGTCCTTTTCGAGAATTTCACTCATATGGAGACTCCACGACTTGCCGGTGGAGAGCTGCAAATTTTTCTCTATACTCGGCACTTAGGGCCATTGAGGGATCTTTTTTCGTGCCAGCACCTACTGCGACATGGGACCTCATTTTTTACGGTCTCATCCGAAGGACCGGTCTCCATATCCCACAGTGGGATTCGAACCCGCGATGTAAGGATTGACTCCTTACTTCGCTTTCACGACTCTATAGCAGACGCCCTAAGCACTGCTCTTTACGGGTAACGAATTGAAAGGAATTATCATTGAAAGAGGTGCAAGGTTTGATAAAGAAAGCTAGAACATCAGCACCAGGCTCAAACGGTATCCCCTATAAAGTCTGTAAGATATGTCTTAAGATTCTTAGAAACCTATGGAAACTATTAAGAATGGCTTGGAGGAAAGGGAAGATTTCGTCTTGTTGGCAGAAGGCTGAGGGGTGTCTTGTAACAAAGGAGGAGAACTCTGAGGGGATAAATCAGTTACGGACAATCTCATTGCTGGGTAAAAGTAAAAGGGAAATCTTCTCAGTCCTGGGGAGAATGCTGACAGCAGCTACATGTCTAAGAATCAGTATGTGGATACATCAGTGCAGAATGGAGGAGAAAAGTATCTGGGTTTTCTGGGTATGTTGAACATACTAGCATCATAACACAACTTTTCCATGAAGCAAAATTCAGCAAGAAAGATCTCGCGGTTGTTTAGTTAGATTTAGCAAATGCATACGGAACGATCCCACATACGCTCATAGAGGAGACCCTTAATCACTACCATATACATTTATACAAAACACTTCACAACGGCCAGCTATACAATATCTTGGCAAAAACTGCCGAGAGGAATTGTGACATGCCGTACCATCTTAGTGATTCTGTTTGTAATGTGTATTAATATGATCATGAAGGCCGGAGAGAGAGAGAGAGAGAGAGAGAGAGAGAGAGAGAGAGAGAGAGAGAGAGAGAGAGAGAGAGAGAGAGAGAGAGAGAGAGAGAGAGAGAGAGAGAGAGAGAGAGAGAGAGAGAGAGCAAAGTTCCCAGGACATCAAGCAATTCCATACAGCAACCGAACAGAGGGTTCATGGATGATCTTACATTAACAACAGCTACCCATATCCAAGCAAGATGGATACTTAAGGCTCTAGAAAAAAAACAACATCATGGGCAAGAATCACTTTTATACCTACGCAGTCAAGATCCTTGATTGATTGATTGTATATTGTTTAACGTCTCATTCGAGAATTTTTCACTCGTATAGAGACGTCACCGTATGCCGGTGAAGGGCTTCGACTTTCGACCTATACTCGGCACTCACAGCTATTAAGCAGTGAGGATTTTTTATAGTGCCAGCGCCTTCCGTGACACGGGAGCTTTTTTTTTTAAAATCATATCTGAATGACCCATGACTTTCGCTTCTGCTTAGCGCTTGGCGAAGGAACAGTCAATGCATATGTTTACGACTTAGGTTTGACGCGGCGCCGCGAACGAGAATCGAACCCAGCCTACCGATCGCGAAGCGAACGCTCTACACCACTTGGCTACTGTGACCGGTCAAGATCCTTGATAATGAAGAGTGGGAAGTTACTTAGACGTTCGAGCTAACAATCCAGATGGTGAATATACTATTTATCATCCGAAACCATATAAAGAGCTTCGGCAAATGGTTTGACGAAACACTTAACGTTAAAGTCAACATTCAAATACAGAACATACAATACAGATGAGAAACATAAACAAATCAGGATTACCAGGGAGATTCAAGACATGGAATTACCAATAAAACCTTTTACCACGTTTAGCCAGGCCATTGATGCTGTACGAGATGTTAACATCAACTTTGGAAAGAATCGTCAATTAATACCTCAGGAAATGGTCTGGAGTACCACAAAGCTTAACATCAATCCGCTTGTATAGCAGACCAGTTAAACTACTACTTCCTGCAAGGGACATCAATAGTAGGAGAAAGGCTTTTCATAACTTTAAAGAACTGAAGATATTATAAGGTCCGTTTATCCTGAGTAGAAGTACGGAGAGGGCGGAAATGGTCAGTAACAAGGCAGTAGAAGAGGCGGAGAGCAGATTGAAACAAAACAAACTTGTAAAAGGGTGGCTATGTAAAGACAAGGTCTAGGAACACCCAAAGGCAGCTTTCGGAAGAAGGCTGACACAACGTAGAGACGTACCTGTAGCATGGTGCAGAAAGAGATCCGATCCAGAGAGTAAGATAACCAATTCAACAAGCTAAGGCAGTGGAGATGGGAGTCCAGAGTGCTTGGATTAGATGGGAAATAGAACAATGGAAACTATCCTGAGCAGACATCTGGAAATGCTCGCAGTTACTACAACAATTTCTACTACGCTCAGTGAACAGTCTGCTACCAACGCCAGTCAGTCTTCACTGAAGAAGATGATCTCATAGAGACACCTGAGTGCTTTGTGGAAAAAGAGTAACCCTACAGCACATTCATTCTATCCTCCTGGCGTCACAATCAGGTTGTCAAAGAGATGGTAGACATTATAGAAAAAGAGAAACAGAAAACAGTGAAACAAACACAGATTTGCATTGTAAAAGAAGGTGAAACAGCGAAGAAGAGAGGGGAGATCTCCGGAATACTTAACCAGGCAGACTATTGGAAGCTGGCTGTAGATCTAGGTCAGAAACTGACATATGGTGTGGTCATCAAGTACAAAGAAAATCATTGTAATAAAACCGACAGTTACCTATGAAGAAAGATGCTATGAAGCTCATGAAGGAAGAAGGTAAAATATGACCCATTGCTGGAAGAATGTAGGGAGAAAGGATGGCAGACCTGGAACTATCCAGTAGAGGTTTGATGTAGAAGTTTCCCGGCACAGTCAGTTTGGAGGACGTTCTCATAGCCAGGTGTGACAGGGAGAAGCAGGAGAACAGCAGTCCAAAAGATGGCCCAAGCAGCAGAAAGATCATGCTGGATTTTGGTAAAGAGAGAGACAAGTAGCTGGATACCCACCACCAAAGCGCAGTGACTGATCATCACTGTGAACCCTCATTCTGAGAGTGTACCGAGATTGGAGGTTCGAAACACACAATGACGGATGACCTCGGCTTAGGACGTTGATGGTGCAGCAGCAGTATCATCACAGCTGTCTGTAAGTAACAAATTTCAGAAGCAGATCAACATGTACCTTTTAAACATCAACGGTGAAACCGGGTGTCTTTTAGAAAAAGCAACCTTTCACGATCGGTTACACTCGCTGTGTTTTGTTTTTTGTCATGAACGGTAAGCAGAAGAATCCGTAAACCAGTGTGAAAATAATTGTCAAAATTTTTAATGATATATAGTACAGCGTATTTGCTGACAGTGTCTTTGCATTGCATCAACCATAGATTTTGTGAAATGTCGACTTATAACGAGATATAAGTTGATATCTTTGATTTATAAATTTATTTGTCAAAAGCATGCGTCGTTTTAGAAATAATGCAAACCCATGGCATACTTTTGCATAACAAATTAGTAGGTGATATTTTGCATGAATAAGTAATGTTTTCGAAAGGAAAGCATTTGTTTTAGTGGACACTACATATACCGTTGGTATTTTTTTTAATGAATCTACATTTTAAGTGAGAAAACAATTTTGGTGCTTTTTATATACCACGGATTTTCAATGGAATGTGTTTGATCATGTTAGTTTGTGTTCATTTATCATAAAATTTCTTCTGAATTCAGTTAAATATTGTGCTAGGAGAGATGCCTACCAGATGAGGCATGCAAAAGATACAAAATAATACTATTGGTTTGTAAAGCTTCTTGTCAAATTGAAATAATTAAAGTGGTAGATGTTGTAAATATTAAATTAATATAGACGACAACCCTAAAGCTTAATAATTACCCTAATTTGAGATATTTTTTAATTCCTTTAAATCAATAAACAACATTTAGGACGTAGAAGACATTTCCTAACTTGGTGGCATACCGGAAAATTCCATCTAATAGGACATCTAAACAATACATCACCGCGGACCAATATCTGCTGCAGATGCACAATCGATGCATTCGGGAAATTACCTGCTGCAGTGTTAACATTAATTACTTCATCAAAACAACTTCAAAGAAAGATTCCAACGATTACAAGTCATGCCTAATGTTGTATCTTTGATTAAAAGCGGTTGAAATGCTTGAATTCAGATCCATTTTTGATTCTTGAAGTTCAACAGTCAAATTTTTCCGTTACAAATGAAAATACCCGAAAGGTCACGAGAGTTTGAGGTGATAAGCATGTTTCTAAACATTTTTTTTAATTTTGTCAAAAGGTATACATGTATATGGCAGTTTTCTTTGACATAAAAAAATCTCGACATTTATTTTTCCATATTAAATTTATTAACAATGAATATGAGAATTTACAGTCATAATTAAACTAGAAATATTAGATTATTTTTCTTTTGGTTTGTTCTGGCCTCCTGCAACAAGATTCAGAGATCTATCTCAAAGGTCAGTTTCCCGGGGATCCCTGCAGGATGGATGTATATATACCTGTTATTAGATAAAAGGAAACAATGACTTCCCCATGTACTGAATATATTTATCTATACTACTATAAGGTATGTTTTCAAAACTACATCTGCAGTGACTATGATAAACTACATGTTTATACATGAATAGGAACATCTGATCAATCTATGAGGATGCAGCGGTTCTGTAGGCTTTCAGTGATTTATCAAGCAAAGTGTTTGTAAATTGTAGACAACATTCAATGTTTTCAAATTCTGGCTTGAACAAAGTGGCAAAACATTTCCAAATATTACAGAAGGCATCTTCTTTTGTTTCTTTTTAAAATGAAGTAGTTTCTATTTTCGTGCTGTGGAAAAGAGAAGGTACTTGGGTGCATTAGACATTTTTAAGTATTTAATTGTGCTTTTTAAAAGTGTTTATAGAGGTTCCTTAAGCTTTCCTGAAATGAAGGTTATTTATGTATAGCCTGCTAATGAATGTTTTTTTCTTCTCTCTCATGAAAATCCAAATGACGACGCCAATAAACATATGAAAGGCAAAGCAAAATTAACATTTCAAAAAAAAAATTATAATTAAAACAAACATATACAGGATTCAACTCATTTCACTCATGGACGAATGCAATGGTGATGATTATCAGATACTTTTCTTTATTTATGTAAACGAAACTAAGTCTGAGTCGGTTTCAGGTGCGCGTCACGTGATGTCGTTGCTGTCTGTCTTGTTTTGCTCTTACAGTCCTGTGTGTATGGAGCTGCTGCGTGTCTCGTATTCATCACGTCTGTCTAGGTCTGGTTTATTAATTATTCTATTCAATCTTTTTTCAGCAGAAGAAATTAACAAGTGTATCGATGTCACATCAGTGGTAAAAGAATACAATCTTCACATTAATTGCAATGACCACCCTATCTTGATCGATATGGTTAAATAGAGACAATAGAACAATTCTAGGATTATGATTTGCTTAAGGAAAAAACATATTTAAGATTCAGGTAATTCTGTGCACGATAATTTTCTATGATCACGTTGTATTTTGCACCTTACATTTTAGTTGTCTTTCTAAGTTCAGTGGAGTCGATCCCTCAACATGCCCTTATATACATGTTGCATATTTATTGACCACTGCACATTATCAGGGAGATTTCCTTTGGACTAAAGGACAATTTCTGTGAGGTCTTCGAATATTTGTAAATGTCTTATTTGTTGTCATTCACTAATTCCTCTTTATCTCTAATCGAAAACTAATTGCTGATCTCTTTGAAGTGACGCAAAAAGCAGTCAAAATTGTTTTAACTGAAAAGGGGACTGGAGGGTTGATTAAACAGTCACACCTATCACATTGCCAGACTGGTCTTAAATACCAATCTCCTCATCTGGGTATATGATGTTATCAGTTACAGGTATTATAAACCTTGTAAACTGCACGCTCATTTAAGATATTCAATACTTGACCTCGACAAATTTACGAGGACACTTTTTGTGCCAACACTTTGACTTGTCAGATTAAAGATGAAAGGAAAAATATAGGCTGAATTTAATACCTTGGTAAACTTTCTGAGTCATTTCCCTCGAGAAGCAAGAAACCGGGAATTTTGAATGTATGAAAATATTGGGTTTTGGTATTATATTTTTAATAAATTGTTTAAGATATTGTCTAACCTTTTTAAATCTGGTCTAGATTTCGATTAAGCTGGCCCTTGCAAATACACATTATGCAATGCACTTTTTGCATAGCATCACAAATTTTTCCAGATAAGAAATATTACATATTTTAGTGACTGATCAAAATAGCACCTTAATCATTGTAACTAATAATAATCTATCAAAGCATGCAAATCCTACATATCTTACATGTGCTTGAAATAAAGATTGTGTTTTTAAGAGTCCACGTGTTAGCATAAGTACGAAATATTTGTCTTTTGTTTCATTTATTGTGATTGATTTTGGCAATATACATGCATGATAACGTATCATTAGAAGACTTCTGTCCAAAATCACCTGATTTATGGCATCAGTGTTCCATTTCTAATGAATTTTTTCCACACAATTTACCACCTTATCTGAGGAGCAACGATTTTCTTCACTGTAGTTTTTAGCTTAGTTTGCTAATCACGGAAGTCAATGGACCATACAGAAAGATTTCTTTTAGAACGAGTAATTGTTTATTCTTTTTAAAAAAAAAACAGCATTGAAAGGAGAAATACGTGAAAAATTTTATAACGATATTTTCAATTTTAAATCAATTTTGTTTTCACAAAATATGGTTAGTCTGAAAAAGTTTTGCTTGAGTATTTTCTTTGCCTTGAATTTATTGCTGTATTTAATACGTATTTTATTGTCACAGGCAAACAAATAAGAAAGTCAATTTCTCCCAGTTTACAAACTCTTCTTCTATGTGAGGTAAGCCAATATTATATAAATTCTTAATTTAAATTTGAGTTAATTGTTTTTCTAAAGTCCATCAAAGCTATATGCATTTGATAAACCAATGTATATTGGAACATTTATTTCATTTATTTAAAAAATAAGGTATCATTTTTAAACATCTATCGGGCTATAAATACGGGTTGGTCACGAGATTAAATTCCATAAAGCCCGAAGGGCTTTATGATGAATTTAATCTCGTACCAACCCGTATTTATAGCCCGATAGATGTTTTAAAATGATATCTTATTACTTATATTTACATTTGTGACTTATTCATAATTTATAGTTGCCTTATTGTGACTTTTAACGAGTGAAATGCATTATTTTTCAAACCCAACAGCATGTATAAAATCCACTGATCGCGCGACGACCCTTTATGACATCACTGAGAAATTACGTCAAAAGATTATCCATACGCACATCTATGACCTCTTGACCCCATACATGTATTTATACAGTTATAGATACACATTGCTTTCAGTAGTGTTATATAGAGGAAAATATTTGCAAATGTAAATATAGGAAGATAATACATGGTTTTCCCAAATCTGACAGGCAGTTTGCATTTATTAGAGAAATGTAATATATTGCTCATTTAACAGTTTAAAAAAATATATCTTCCATTCAAAAAGAAAAAAGATAATTATCTAAATTCTATTTGCATACCATATGGACATGAGATGTCCTATCAACAGTCTCTTAAATGGTTTCATCCCATTTGTTACGTCATTGCTTTTACACAAAATTTGAACAATTTAAATATACGCCCTATACCTGATCAATACAGAGGGATCACGGCGAGTGTGACCGATCAACAGGGGATGCTTACTTCTCCTAGGCACCTCATCCCTTTTGGATGTTTCCATATGGGTTTGTATTCACCATTCGTTTTGTTTACTGGATTTCTGAGATTGATCACTGTTCATCATCTTCTCTTTTTTACATCATATTTTATGATGACCTTGACCTTTGATCTTGATAAATGACCTTGACCTTTGACCCCATTGGCCCAAAGGTCACAATCAAGCTAAAGG
>PRKT01000011.1:3900250-3914019 GCA_003671525.1 Saccostrea glomerata | reverse complement strand
TTAGAGACTTTTTTTCGGTTTTTATTATAAACATTTAACACTGGGTGAATAAAATATGTCCATTCATTCATTCCTTGTTCCGAAAGTTATCAATGCAATCAGTGGCTCATATCGCTTAAATTACAATGTGTGTGTAAAAGATTAGTAAACAATATCTAGGGTATAGATGGTATTTCATCTTTATTGTTCGAAAATATGCAGCTTAAATGCAGAACACTCTCTTTACCAAGCTATTTTATTTGAATTGGCATATGAATCACCGATATTCCACAATTTGTATCATTAAATCATTCAAAAACTCGTTGCTTTTGAGTTAATTATATCAAATCCAATTATGAAGTAGTATATTGTCTGTTAGATGAAAGAGTACTGAAAGACTAATATCTAATTACATTGGGGGTAATTTTAGATCGATCCTTTGGTCTGTGTGTTGATGTGCTGTTGGAACCTCCATACATACCCTGTGGCAGAAACGGTGTCTGTGTCACATGAACTGTTTATGTTACATCGTAATTCCATTCTAACCGATTTCACAAAAACAGTAACCAAATTAACAAGTAGATTACGTTCCTCTGGTGGTACTTATGTACCGTTTTTGGACATGATATTGCATTAGACCACATTTCTGTGTTCTTATCTGTAGATGACCCGACTGCCCCTTTGTTGGAATGTTTGGCGAAGAAAACAATGTAAAAGAAAAAACCTTTTTGATCCCGTTGAAGTATCATATTAATAAAGTATACGTTTGATTGATTTGTAGGGATTTCTATTGATTCTCTCATACGGAAATCCCACTGATCAGAACTCAATCAACGCGATCATAAAGGTAAGAAGAGAAGCAGACGATCGACAGGGTTGGCGCGCTTTGATATTCACGGTAAGTTATTGTTTTAGATTGAAATCTTTTGATGGAGAGACGGATAAGTTCTATTTTGTTATTCACGTCGATTATTTTTCACTATAGTGAATACTGGTAGAAACTTTCAATCTCGTTATTGCTAACGAAGATTGATGCAGCATTTGGACAACCGTAACGAAACAACTGTTTTATCATGGTTCCATCACATCGACAACCTCCGAGTGAGTTTTATTCATTAAAATAATTGGTCATCTGACAGTAGAATTCAACACATCCCGGACATCGATGACGGTGAGTCACTTTGACCGGACATTTATTACTTTCATTGATGAATAGAGAAAAATAACAATTTTTTCCTGTTTCCAGTTCAGATGGACTTCCTAATTCCCGATTTATAATTCCATATGTAACTTATTGTATTTATAGGAAGACTAACCAAACGTCGAAACTGTTATTCCTAATATTACATGTAAATAAAGATTAATTTTAGAAATGTAACAAGCATAAGAATTGGAATATTATATATCCTTTTTTGAAATGTGTAGAATTTTGAACCAATGAATACAGGCTCAAACGCTTTGGAAAAAGTAGTTCCTATGTGAGCACTCTTGAAGTTATATTATTGCTTTCTATAGAATTGATTTCTTTGCACGTATATCTAAATAGGATGCGTCGACATCAATTGGCAGAATCTTCATTGATTTATCGTGGAGTTTGTCACAATAACTCGAGAATTGCAACAACTCTGTAATTTGTATTTGATGGCTTTTATATAACATGGTGAAGTTCAATCTTTGGAGAGAGAGAGAGAGACAGAGAGAGAGAGAGAGAGAAAGAGAGAGAGAGTGACATTTTTGTTTGAAGTTGAAATATTTAATTCTAAAGCATGCTCGGTAAATAAATGAAGACCAGTGATAGAAGTAACAGATATGAGTATCAATAGTCTAAGGTGCGTTCAGCTACGTAATCCAAGTCTCGTAACTGTCGCCGAATAAATATCTCTGAATGTGGAAACTAAGATGTAATCGAGTGCCATCGAAAACAGATGTTTATCTGTTTTATGGAGAACTCGATTTGTACTCGCTGTCTCCGTCTTATGTAACAATTAATGTGATTAATGCATTAACACATACAAAGATACACCGTTATTAAATACCCATGTGAAAGTAGACCAACCAAGATTTACCTTATACAAAATCATTTGTTATCAAATGGCTGTTAGGCAATTTCCATTCTAAAGTAACATGATATGTCTTCGAGGTACATATGTACGTTTATTGTTACTAATTGAAATTGCCGTCTTTGATATCTTAAGGATCTTCCCAAGGTATATTTTTCAAATTTTTGATCGAATCAAATTCAGGCATACCAATTATATCTGCGTTTAATGTCTCAAGTTTATTAAGTCAACGTCAAATAAGCGGATAAAACATTTGTTATCTTTGATACATTGCTCCTTGTTCGTAGCTCTATTAACGGCTTATTTCTCTAGTAACTATAATATTTGCAAGTCCATGAAAAGTCGAAATATCGAGTGAGTTACAATTTCCAAATTTGATCGTTTTGGTAACATATCCTTTTAAAATTTCCAAGGGTAAAGTAGAGGGGAAAATATACGAGACTATTTACACAATCCTCAAACTTTAATATAGATATTGAATTTCAATAATGAATTCATTAAAATATTGTAACATTCTTGAATCATTTAGTAACGGGTATAATTATTTTAGTATTATGCTGTTATCAATAACTGTCGTATCTATGAATCCCAAAACACAATTTTTATCTCGACTTTGTTGACTAGGTAATGACTGGGGGATAACAAACTCTCAACTCCTTCAGTTCAGTGATATCAACTAGGATTTGGGGGGATCTACCCCCGCAACAAGTGGGACTTAGTTGATTATATTGGCAAACATAAAAGACTATCACTCTGAATGAGACGTTTCCCTTGTTCAATCAAACCAGTCTGATAACACTGGAGAAACGCAAACATCCTTAGGATACTCATATTATACCTACCCGACACCTCGTATGGTTATGACAATGAAAAATGTCAAACTGCCCGGGTGTCGTCATTTATCATTACTTGTCGTCTGCTCATTGCAAGGATTTATATCTGTGAAATTAATATTTCATTCGCTCGTGTCGTCTGCTTTTGGGGTAGATGGCGGTAGTTAATTCAATCAGAAGACAATGGGTAAATATTTCATATCTACTTGTGGAGGTTGCAGTGCTTCATCTGTCGGTAAATTGGTTTCTTATTAACGGGTGTTTATCAGGAATTTTGTTGTTATTTTTAGCTATCTTTCTTTTGTCACGTTTCGCACCAAATTTTATCGAAGGGATTTTGTTTTTGGCATACTCTTAACGCCTCTATCACCACTAGCTCCTAGGATTAATAAGAAAAAAAATCTTCGACATTCTTTTGAAAATTGACGTTTTTATGTCTGTGACAGCCTTTCAATATATTGAGAATATTAATCGCAAACAATCTTTTATTCAAGTTAAATGGCAAATAGACACAAGATTCCGTTCTATTGTCTGACTTGACACTCATTTAAAGGTTTCAACACGTCTTCAGCGTTTACAACCCAGTCAATTGAATAAAAGACGTTGTAATGACATTTTTCATTTATTTTTTACTTTGAAAAAAATATTATCAATATTTTTTTTAAGTGTAACAAAGAAAGACTTTCTATTGCAATTTCATTTTGATCCAAGTTTTTTTTTTCGGGTGGAAAAAAAATCTGATGGACATGATCAGTAAAAAAAGGATAGAAATGGAAAAAGGGTAGAAAACATGTGTAGTGTGGAGTGATAAATAGGGCAGCTTTGCTATAGTTTAGTTGTACCTCAGCGAGTCGATAAATCGATAGCTTTTTCACGTTTAACTTATTTTGCAAGGTAGGCCATACGTGCGCTTCTTGAACTTGGGTGAAAATCATACGTCGTCATTCAAAGGAGGTCATGATAATTCGAACGGGATCCATAAATTTTGTCAAATTTAAATTCGAGTGCATGTATACACGAGGAAGGGTGTATTAAGATTTTTGACGTAATTTTAAGTATCCTGTTTTAATTTATCATAAGCCCAACCTAACGTCTTGTTGCAAATACAAATGATATATCAAATTGGAATTCGGTTCTTGGATCTTACAGGTGTGGATGTCCTGAAACATTTCTGAAAAGAAAGTGAAATTTGTTTATATTTCAGTTTCAAATACACAAAGATGGGTCATTTTCAGGAATACATCTGTCGTTAATAGAATTGTATAACTCCGCAGTAGAGGCAAAGTAAGGAACGGTTCAGCGGGCGCGATAAAGCCAAACAGAAATTACGCGCAATTTTTCTTCACCTGTCCTTTATAGCATGTCATACACTTGTGAGCGTGCTTTGTTAAATTTTGTTGTCTTGTAGTTCAAAATGGAATCTATCTATACTAAAGAGGATTTCTGGATTAGAAGTGATCTAACGGTAAAGAAATGATGGAAGCAGGGAGCAGTGAGAAATGAAAACGCCAACATTTTTATGTACAACTTTCATTGTTGTCTGGATATTTATTTCCTCGCCTGAGTTGTTAGAATTTACAGGTAGGTTAACTTTATTAATATTTCACTTTTGTATCACAAGGAAATTATAAATGAACGGTGCAACCTTAATTTTTCTCATTTTGTCTACATTAAGAGAGAAAGCAAACATAAATTTATGAATTTTTTTTCTTTACATACAGTTACATAAATATAAATAACAGTTCTTAAAAACTAGTACTTACATGGGAAAAAAATCATTAACATTCATAAAATTTTGGGGCAAATTGTATTTTGATTAAAGTATTTCATTGTAAAATATTCTTTGTCCTAAATTCAAAAAAGGAAAGATTTCATTCTTGTTTCTCTTAAAACGTCACTATGGTTGTAGGGTCATTAAAAATCCATTTTGGCGAAGATTTATTATGCACATTATATGGTTTGCATATACATTTCATTTATCAAAAGGTTGTTATAATCACACTAGTACGGTTTTTAACTACAATCATCAGAAAGTTGGAAGACATGATATTTTCTTGTGCATAATTAAGCTTAAGGATATGAGAAAATGTCTTCAAACAGGGAAATGGAATTTAAAATTTTTAAAACTTTTGATAGCATTAATTATCTAGCGTAAATTATTTGACAAAGCTTTTACTGTTATAAGATCTGAGAGTCAACGTTTTGAAAAAGAAAAAAACACTGAGCCTTTGTTGCAGTTAAGCCTACCATGTACACTATAATTAGCCGAACCATGTAGACGTAGATATTTGTCATAATGGAGACACTTTTGGACGCAGGATCTGCACAAACTGGTATCTCTAACAGAAGGTGACAACGAGAAAAATGATATTACAACAATTATAATGACGTAGGAATTTTATACATGTGTAACATTGCTCAAATTACGAGTAGACACTGCATCTAATGAAAATTAAATATTTTATATAAAAGAAGTAAAAGAATTTAATTACAAGTGTTATAAGGATGTTTCTTCAGTGTTTGATACTAGGTTGACATTTCAAGTCTACTGTAAATACCAGATGCCTGAGAATTATTTACACAAAATTAATGAAAGTGCACGTAATGTTGACAAGGGGTGAACACATTTTAATAGCATCCTGGAACCGGGTTTACCCATCGATTTTGAATAATGTACCAGAAATAGTCTTTTCATTATCCACGGAGAGCATTGAAATGCAATACCGCGTAGTCTTGCTACGGGAAATTACCTATACCCTCAGATGGCTCATGTAACGCTACTGTATCGAATTTTCATAAATCACCGATGGAATATCGTGTGTTTTAAGCCTGTTCACTGTAGTGCAAGCTTTTAATCATAAACCCTAGCTTATCCAGGCCGGGGTAAGGTCTTCGTCATTTTCATAGGTGGTGGAAAGATAACGTGCAGAATTATGAAAGAAATTAGGTCCAAATCCGCAAACTAGCGGGAAAGTTCATGCTTGTTTGCCGACAAATACTGCAAACCTGCAGCGATAAAGCTCATTTATTTTACAGATCAGAATTAACAAAGAAGTCGGTCCAAAGACCACTAAGTCCCGCATACATAGACTCGATACTTGATATAGAGAATGTGCATAATATTATTTGATAGTCACATGGACATTACGCTATAAAGAAATCTTTCGTCTTTATAACGATAATTAGACGTGATTCAGGGAAGACACCCATTCATCAGCATATGGAGATCGTTAATTTTCCTTTTATACCCCACCATCAGGATTATTGTCATTTTAGCTCTGGTCAAGAGAATTAAAAGCAATATCAAACTAATAAGGTTTTTAGTCGTGTTTCCTCTCAAGGGAGGTCGTGAACCGGCGAGAGATCACATACTGCAGTTTTCGTTTTTGAGCGATGAGAATTTTATTCCTCCATAATAAAACGTTTTTCTTACTTTTAAAAAACACACTTTAAGAAGTTGAATTATATGAACTATATGTGTAAAGACTAAAGAATTACTCCCATGGAGGAATAGATTTCATATTTCAAGTCCATACGGGAGTATTTCATTGTAACCCAATTCCAACTTTATTTAAGTTGATTTAATTAAGTCTATTTGAGTGTACCTCACATACCTGTCAACCCCGACTGCCATTTTTATTTGTGTGAATGTGCTTCTATCTGGTACCCGTTAAATGCTTTGGTGGGGATGTAATTATAGCCTCCACAATATGGCATGTCAAGCTAATACAGCTAATTTCCAGCCATCGACAGATATTTTTACCATATACAGAACAATGTGTATTCTTCTATGGTAAACCCAAATGCCATTGTATGAGAAAAGATAATAAAGAAGTATATGACGCCTTTTCTTAAGAGCCAACTCAACGTTTCAGATTAACTTCGAATGAATTATCTTTCAAAAGCAAATAAGTGTTAGATTATGAGATAACCATCACAGAAGACCTATTTAAGTGGTATTAGATTATTCTGTTTGATATTTAAAAGAAATAGGGGCGTTAGACCAGGGATATTATGGACATCATGAAAGGAACATCTGTAAAATTTGGGTTTTCTCTGGAAGATTGGATTGGAACTGATTTTACTTTTGGCATAGTTTCTGTATCGATATCAACATATAAAGTCTTTCTCGTGCAAAATGTCTGTATGGTTTTTTTTCTTGGTTTGATTGACCGATGGGTATTATGTCTGACACTTTCGATAGTGCCAGGATCAGGACGAATTCCCCTTGTAATTTGTCTCTTGCAAATTAAAGACACGATCCCAGATCGTGCATCCTGTGGCTGCTTTGATAAATTTCCCGTGAAATGGAATGTTAGAAAGAGCTATTAAAGAAACGCAAACGTTGATCCACTAATGAAATAGTCGAACACTTTTAGTTTCAATATATATTATTCCTGTGTGGTCTCAGATTTAGTTTTAAATATATACTTCTTACATTTTTATTAAAGATCTAATCACGTATTTTGTTAAATTTTCAGGCGTAACTTTATATTTTCAACGTTTTTACTTGCATTTTACCAATCCCTAGTTTTTAAGATACCATGGTTTGTCATTATCTACATTTACGGTTTTTTTTTTTCAATTAAGTTTAAAGTATTTATATAGCTATATAGTGCTTGATATAGCTATTATTTTTACATTACATTGCACTCAGAGATATCATCAGTACAAAGTTACCCCTCCGTAGTTACGTATTTTAAAATTCAGATTGTTTGAAATTGTATTAGGAAATTTGCAGACTAAAGAGAGAAAAAAAGTATGTGTTTGTTCACCTTAATGTATTGAGGAGACAGTCGGAAACTAGACTCTCCTCGGAGCGTATTATGGTATTGTGTTTCATGTGTCTGCATGGAATATTTAGTGGAAAATTATGGGTTTTGGTTTACACGATATCATTTCCTTGTACTGTTCTTTAACAACATTTTGCTAGTGGGGTGATTATTCGGTAATTATATTTAGTTTTGAAAAGATTTATCTTTAACTACAAGATTTATGTTAAAAATTCAGTACACATTTAAATTCTCTGGCAATTGCAGCAATTTTAAGACAATTTTATTTTAATTTTAGTACTACGTGTACGTGTATTAACATTGCATTATTCTTTGCTAAAAAGAATTTTGGAGAGGCATGTTTCGTTTTTCGACAATACAAAGGAAGCTTTTCAAACGCTGAATCTTAACTGACTCAAGGTGTAAAAGAACAGTGGAGATTCTATTCCTGCCAGCTGCTTACGTATCATAACAGACTCTAGTTTAAGTTGCTCGGATTCATTATTAAAGTTATCGACCTGCCATCACGATCAGAGCAGATTTTCAATAAGTCCTCATTAACTTGGCTTCTTGTTTCCGGAGAACAAATTGTCAAACAGGCCACAAGGAACGGATTTATAGACAATGTTTCTTCAATATTGCTATCAAATGATCGGTTTTATATAAGCTCCATGATTAGTGTGTTTAAAAGGATATACAAATTCCCTAGGACAAGGAGCTTTTCAATAAAATGATACAAATGAACATTAATGGATCTGCTATATAACATATTACAAAAGGTCGAATAAAATCATATAAAATTTAAGTAAATGCTATTTTAAAGCTTAAAATGGAAGTTGAAGCAAATTTGACATTTATTTTCTCTATCTGGTTCAGACATGCAGGAGCCAAGAAAAATGCATTTGTCACATATATATATTTTAAATGTTGAAATGATTTAAAATGAAAATATTTTTCAGAAGGCAGCTATGCTCTCCATGTGCCTGTGGTTTATGTGGCATTCTCCGGTGACCTAATCCTTAATTACACGATTCCATCAAACGTCTCTCTTCCGAACGCCTTCATCAGGATTTTAGCAGCTATGGACAATCAGAACCGGAAGGAAATCACGACACTTGGACTTCCGCTCGGACAATCGACTGGTAGTGTTAGTGTTCGCTGTGGAATTCTAGAATTCTCAGCATCTCATATTGTACAACTTCATTCTTACGCCGGTGGACCTATTTTAACAACTTCAACATTCCATGTAGATTGGCCTTCTTTTACATTAAAGTTACCATCAACACACTTTGCACAAACTCAATCTGTTACTCTCTTTTTTCTGTCCACTGCAAAATGCAATCCTCTGCTGAAACGCTATTTTTTTCATATTGAACTAGTCATTGACCAAAATGAAAACATAATAAATAGCAGTGCTCAAAAAACTGTTTTTCATGCGACCCAAATTTCTGATATTGTATCGCCTCGTCAAAGTATACGTTATCCGTGTAATATTTTTGATACCGTTGGAAATTATAGAGCAATACTCAGAAATAGTTTTAATACCAGCAATATTGTTTCACAAAGTGAAATTATGACAGTCTCATGGAGCAATGCCTACAGTGTAGACATTTATTCATCTTCCATATTTCCTTGCATAGGGCATACAACTTTAGTCTATACATATCCCGAGTGCATTGGGACAAAGGATAAAATTCGTTTGTACATGATGAGCAAGAAGAGTGGTTCTATCGCAGCACCTTACCAACGAAAGTATATATCCGAGAAGAAAGTGGACTCCGACAGGAATAACATATTCTTTGACTGTTCCTTGTTTCAGAGTCGCTCTTCAGCCTACTGCTTTGTGTATGTCAGTATGTCATCCACGGGGAAAGTTACAGAACAGAAGTCTCTCTGTATATCAACACACCCTGACTCAGGTAGGAATTAAAGGCAATACTCTGACACATAAGTATAGACACAATCTAAAATTTTCATGTTAAGTAACTGTTTTCCACTTTTGACTAAGTGAACAATTTTATCTTTCATCGAAATTTTGAACGGCTTTGAGAACCATAATCAGAAAAGTATAAATGAACAAGAGTAAGGGGTTTTGGAATTTTTTATTATTTAAAATTAGAATTATTTTTAAAAGTATTATATTTTCAATAATTTAAGGTTGTCGCAAATAATATTTTTGTTAAAGTGCACTAAAACTTTTCACGTGTCTAGAATCAAGTGATTTGAGGAATTTAATCTTATAAACTTGATGATATGAAGGTGGACAGTAATGTAAGGAAAGGAAAAAGTCAATAATGCTACTTTTGATGACTGAAATTGACACATCAAAGAGAGACTTGTGACTTTCATCTTAGTTTACAAAAATCTCCAAAGCAGGGCTATGGAACGAAAGAATAGAGGAAGCCAATTTAGATAATGATACTGGTATATGGAGCAGTATTTAAAGAAAAAAATCTTATTGCATGGGCTATCTCATGATAAGTAGGCCAACATAAAAGATATTGACATCTGCATGGTCGATGACCTTCTTACGTGTCTCCACATTCTGTCAGAATTTCCATGGGAACTAATAACGCCCCTATATAAGCAGACCTATTTTGTGTTCATGTGTAGAATTAATAAAAAAGAAAAATACCTTCTTCATACAATGAGAAATATATTTTTTGATATTGGATATTTTGCTTGAAAAAGAATTAAATGGTGATCTAACAACCAACCTCTATGATAAACGTGATGGCCTTAACTTTTCAATCGTCAAGTTCCCTTACTTATGCAGCAATATACCTTCATCACCCGAATATGTAGTTTATATCTCTCGGTTGATTAGATACGCAAGAGTATGCTCTACGTATGTACAATTTCTAAAACGAGGTAAATTATTGACAAACAAGTTGATGAAACAAGAATATCAGCAGTCTCGTTTAAAGTCATCATTTCGTAAGTTCTATAGTCGATACAATGACCTTGTCAGCAAATACAATTTATCATTGAGTCAAATGCTGACTGGCGTTTTCCATACCAATTGTTTATCCATTATTTACAAACTGAAACAACGACGAATTTTTCCGTTATTTCCCGATCATGACAATATAATTGAGATCGGTTCCACCATTCCAACAAACCTAGAAAGAACACACGGCGGGTGTGGCCGTTCGGTAGGGTATGCTTACTCACTCATCCATGGCACCTGATCCCACCTCTCATGTTTGGGGGTCCATGTATGCTCTGCTCCTATTTTATATTGTTTAATGAGCTTTTGAGAATGAATACTGTTCGTTATTTCCATAGTTTCATGTATGCGATAAGCTCTACGTACGTACAATTTACGTACGATATAAGCTATTGACGAATAAGTTGATGAAACAAGGAAATCGATGGTCTCTCTTCAAGTCAACATAACATTTTATGGCCGATACAATGACATTGTCTGCAAATACACTGTTCAATACACCATTACATGATGAATTAAATCAAATGTTGAATCTTTCATATAAAGTATTAGGCTAATATTTTCACACTGAATTGTCTAAGGATTTCTCGTTGCTTGGCAACGACAAGGAGCAAACGATGGGTGAGATCGGTCAACAGGAGGAGCTTACTCCTCCATGGCACTTTATCCCACCTCTGATGTTTTCGAGGACATCGTTTGCGTTGTTCCCAGTTTGTATAGATGAAAAATTGATAACTGTTCATTAACTTCTTAATTATTTCTTTCTAAGAAGTGAGAAAACATATATAAAATATTCACAGAAGATTTCAACCTCTTAACTGTCATTTGTAAGGTAGTTTAAAATACAATGTACTCACTTTAGATTGAATTTAAAAATGTTTTACTTTATCAAGTTTTTTTAAACGAAGCACTTTCATTTTAATGCTGAAGGAAAGTTTTGGAATAGAAAATCTTTCTCGCCTGCAGGTTATTAATGACACATGTACAAATATATAGCAATGGACTAAGAACTTTGCATATCGTTGTTTTGGTCACGTTTGTACAAAAAAAAAAAAAAAGAATAGTCTGAGAAGATACAGTGTATGGTAAAATGGTCAGTATTTTTTTTTGGTGTAATAAAAAAATTAAACCGGTACAGATCATTTCTTTGAACATACATAGTGAATGCAATTGTTTAAGAACAATTTTCCATTACCTGAATAATCAGTAATGGCACCAGTTTTTGTATATTCCATTATCATTATTGCTTTAAAGGGGACTCATCACCGTTCGATGAAGTCGGATTAAACGGAATTTTGCATTGATCAGTTTTGCTTCTTTACTTCAGGGCTCTTTCAAGTTTTCATCAGAGCTTGGTTTCATTTGAATTTAATTAAATGTTAGAATGTATTATAGCCTTTGTTCAGCTAAGTCCAGAACTGGTATCATGATATTTAAAGTGTCAGTCTGTTCGTGTACCATTTTCAAAGAGCTCTCTATGACAGTGTTAATTGTTCACATCCTATTGTCGTCAATGATCTCTGTCCCTTCCGGAACTTTTTTGAAGTTTTACCTTCTGAAATTTTCTTGTACTATATGTATAGACATATGTTTGGTATATCTCTGGTTTACAAGACGTTTCATCTTCTTCTGTTCATTTGCGTTTTTCTGAGCACTACATGATGCACTGCTTCGTCATATCAATTCATATCATTTTTGCAGTTGTTTCCTCGAGAACTCTTTGGTGAAAAATTGCCATGTTTTTGTTCGTGCTTTAAATATCATATTGAAATATTAATCAATTTATTATAATGTAACAATAGAATGATTATGTAGAGAGAATAATATTGCAATTAAGTAGTGTTAATAATTGAGGAAAATACTTAATAGTATTCTTTAAGTTCATTTTTTCAGAATGTTTGCCTTGCTACATTTTAAGAGAAACCAATTTTATCAAAATATTAAAATATGATTTTGTAATTAAAATTAAAATTACTTTCAATTGCTTAAAATCAATTTACGAATTGGCATGGTCGATTTCAATACAATTTGGTAAACTAGTGGAAATCGCTGTGTTGATATTTTATCTCAATGATCGGTTATCATTGAAGCTAGAAAAATGTATTTTTTCTATAGATATTAACATTAGTGAATGAGAAACTTCAAGAGAACTGTGCAACAATATATTCAAGTAGTGGTCTAAATCAGATGTGGATACTTAAAAATTCCAAGGAACTTTTGGACAATTTGAAATCACAAGATTTCACCAAAATCAACAGCTTAAAAACTTACGACTTTTCAACTTTATACGCAACCATTCCTTACGATAAATTAAAGTCCAGGCTTTTTGATATCATTGACAGCTGCCTTTTCGATAAAAATTAAACGGGTACCTGTAAAATGCGAAACGAAATAGAAACGAAACGAAATGAAACGAACTGAAACGAAACGAAATCTGCCGAAACGAAACGAAATCTACCGAAACGAAACGAAATTAAGACGAAACGAAACGAAATCAAAACGAAACCTGACGAAACGAAACGAAACAAAATACTATTTAAATGTTTTTTTTTCTTGTTTTTTTCAAATCAAGGTACATGTATATAATTATATATGTGTAACTGCATGTGGATTTTTTTTTACTTCAAATAAAATTAATATAGTTCAAGCACTTGTTAATATAAAATATAATTTAATTACCGATTATGCTCCTTTCTCAGTCTAATGATGTATTTACATGTTTGCCAGCTGCAAATATGCACGAGCGTACTATGCATGTTTAATTTCAATAATTTTTATATCTTACTCTTATTTTCAGTCCTTATTTATCTAGATACAACATATCTATAAAAATTGATGTGTTACATGTAAAGGCTCGTATATGTACGGGGCGAAATAAAGTCACTGTACTGTTGTATTGCGAATGTCTTAAAACATAGGATAAACCAGAGACTTAGAGTATTTAGTATTCCATTCCGAGGTGTCTGGTTTTTCCGTTCAATTAAACATGTAACTCCAACCGAAATCTTGTGTATCCTTTCTACCTACATTCGGTCCTATTTTTATCGAGGTAATTTTCGACGAAGAAATGTGTGGTTTGCAATAAAGAGGCTCCACCAGAGACGTCTAAAACGATTTAACTGACAAGAAAAAAGTCTCTCGAAGCGAACGATGTCACTTCTAAGTAGGTAAATTA
>PRKT01000011.1:3875323-3899835 GCA_003671525.1 Saccostrea glomerata | reverse complement strand
ACCCCCCCCCCCCCCCACTCCCCCCACTTTCAATTTCATTCCGACGCCTTTGTATGAGCTTGAAGCGAAACAATTGCCTGTGGTGCATGAACTATATAGAAATTTCATATGAAGTAAAAATAGACCATATAAACATTCTGAAAGTTTTGTTTAGTTTCGTTTCGGCAGGTTTCGTTTTGATTTCATTTCGTTTCGTCTTGATTTCGTTTCGTTTCGTTTCGGTTGGTTTCGTTTCATTTCGGTTGGTTTCGTTTCGTTTCGGTAGATTTCGTTTCGTTTCGGCAGAC
This sequence comes from Saccostrea glomerata, assembly GCA_003671525.1. Lineage (NCBI taxonomy): Eukaryota > Metazoa > Mollusca > Bivalvia > Ostreida > Ostreidae > Saccostrea > Saccostrea glomerata. The sequence goes on along the minus strand of PRKT01000011.1, from coordinate 3,899,548 downwards.
TTCGTTTCGTTTCAGTTCGTTTCGTTTCTATTTCGTTTCGCACTTTACAGATACCCAAATTAAACTCGTAAATTTACTTATCTTGTCATTGGTTATTTGCAAAATTATTTTGTTAAAAAACATTCTGATTGTACACACAAGTAATCTGACGTTGACATCAAAAAGATGCCTGAGTTTCTGATTGACAATATCTATGTGTTTTTTTGGAGACCAGGTCTTCCAACAATCAATTGGAAATCCGATGGGTACCAATTGCGCCCCGTTATTAGCAGACCTATTTTTGTATTCATATGAAGCAGGATTTGTGCAAAATCTTATGCATGAAAAGTAAACACTTGTCGTGGCCTTCGACTCTACATTTAGATACCGGCATATAGACGACGTAATGTCAATTAACAATGATAATTTCCATTCTTATGTCGATACGATATATCCTGGTGAGCTAAAGATAAAGGATACCACAGAGTCTGACACATCTGTTTCATATTTGGATATTTTACTTGAAAAAGACATTAAGGTGTTTCCACTCTCACAATTTTAATGGTTCAACGTACAAAAATTGCATTTATTTTCATTTAATATAATTTGATTATTCCAATTTTTGCAAAAAAATATATAGGTAACCATATTATTTATGATGCGAAACAAAAATAATCAGAAGTGTATGTCAACATAAAAAATCACACATTTTTTGTAAACAGTATCATGAAAAATATGTAAAAACTGGTTAAAATGCATAATTCTGTTGCTGAATGTTCCTAAATACTTCCTACTTATAAGATACTTTTGAATTGTGAATATCAGGGAAACTATTTCACATTATAAGTACAATGAAGCAAAGACCTTAGAAGGAGTTATTGCCCTTGTAAACCTTTTTAAAGATTGCATTCTTAAAATCCTTTTACTTAACGATATTTATCATTACACCTATTGTAAAGCATTCTTCTAAAAGATATTCTTCTATGAGGTATGAATTTAAACTAATTACAGTTTTTGCAAAAACCTATGACATCATAGGAGGTTGGAATTACCTAAATGGTAATTTAACAACCAAGCTTCATGATAAACGTGAGGACTTTAACTTTTCTATCGTCAACTTCCATTACTTATGCAGCAATACCGGTATACCTTCATCACCTGCATACGAAGTTTTATATCTCAGTTGATTCGATACGCAAGAGCATGTTCTACGTATGTACAATTTCTAAAACGAGGTAAATTATTGACAATTAAACAAGTAAAGAAACAAGAATTTCAGCTGTCTCGTTTTATAAGTCATCATTTCTTAAGTTCTATGGTCGATACAATGCCCTTGTCAGAAAATACAATTTATCATTGAGTCAAATGCTGACTGACGTTTTTCATACTTATTGTTAGTGCATTTTTTATACACTGAATTGACGACGGAATATTCCGTTATTTCCTGATCATGACAAGGAGAACACGGCGGGTGTGACCGGTCAGTAGGGGATGCTTACTCCTCTATGGCACCTGTCGCACCTCTGATGTTTTGGAGGTCAGTGTTTGCTCCGCTCCTGTTTTATATTGTTTTATGGACTTTTGATCTTGAATACTGTTCGTTATCTCCATATGTTTCATATGTAATTCCTCTCAAGCAAAGCCATCAATGGTTTTGTTCCGATTTCAGTAAAACTTGATTCAAAAATGTATGTACCATGCAGTTATAGATTTTTATATACGGCATTGCTATGGCTATTTAAAAAATGTACAATCTTTCAAAAATCAAAACTCTTCATTATATCATGCTTCTGTTTCGATTTTATTAAGAAAAACTTCAGAATATTAATATAAGTACAAAAACCATGCTATGATCTTATCAGAATACGAGATCAGAAGAAAAAAAATATGGCACTATACAAAACACTTGTTATCCTTGTTTTGTCCTGAAACATCTCGAAATTAATACTCTCAGGTAGGAGTTAATCAACAGAAATCATCAAATGTTAGACATAAGTTTTTGACAAATTTTATATAAGACGTACAAAAATTCGATGAAGGAGGATATGGAGATAACAGACAGTATTCAATCTCAAAGTCCATAAAATTATACAAAATAAGAGCAGAGCAAACACGGACCCCCGAAACATCAGAGGTGGGATCAGGTGCCATGGAGGAGTGAGCATCCCCTGCCAACCGGTCACACCCGCCGTGTGCTCCTTGTCATGATCAGGAAATAACGGGAAAAATCCGTCGTCAATTCAGTGTATAAATAATGGACTAACAATTGGGTTGACGAACATCAGTCAGCATTTGACTCAATGATAAATTGTATTTGCTGACAATGTCATTGTATCGACCATAGAACTTACGAAATGATGACTTTAAACGAGACTGCTGATATTCTTGTTTCATCAACTTGCTTGTCAATAATTTACCTCGTTTTAGAAATTGTTCATACGTAGAACATGCTCTTGCGTATCGAATCAACTGAGATATAAATACTCCGTATGCAGGTGATGAAGGTATATTGCTGCATATGTAAGGGAAGTTGACGATAAAAAAAGTTAAAGTCATCGCGTTTATCATAAAGCTTGGTTGTTAGATTACCATTAGTGTCTTTTTCAAGTAAAATATCCAAGTATGAAGCAGAAGTGTCGGACTCTTTGGTATCTTTTATCTCAAGCTCACCAGGATATATCGTATCGACGTAGGAATGGAAATCATCATTATTAATTGACAATACATCGTCGATATATCTAAATGTCGAGTTGAAGGCCACAGCAAGTGTTTTCTTCTTTTCTCGCATAAGATTTTGCATAAATTCTGCTTCATATGAATACAAAAATAAGTCTGCTAATAAAGGAGCGCAATTTGTACCCATGGGAATTACAAATAGATTGTTGGAATACCTGGTCTCCAAAAACCACATAGATATTGTCAATCAGAAACTCAAGCATCCTCTTGATGTCAACTTCAGAGTACTTATGTGTGCAATCAGAATCTGTTTTAACAAAATAATTTTGCAAATGACCAATGACGAGGTAAGTCAATTTACGAGTTCCATTTTTATTAAAGAAGCAGCTGTCAGTGATATCAAAAAGCCTGGATTTTAATTTGTCGTGGGGAATTGTTGTGTATAAAGTTGAAAAGTCGTAAGTTTTTAAGCTGTTCATTTTTGTAAAGTCTTGTGATTTCAAATTGTCCAAAAGTTCTTTAGAATTTTTAAGTATCCACATCTGATTCACACCACTTCTTGAATATACAGTTGCACAGTACTCTTGAAGTTCTGAAATATTTTATTGTCCCTCTGTTGTTGTTAAGCAGTCTACGTTTTATTAAGAGACGATAAATTGATTCAGGCATAAGAATTCTACTATATGAACGTGGAAAAATTGTAGACGCCAAGGACTTTCTCTAGAGTACTTTGGATTATAGCAACAACGTACACTGAAGGCTCCACTACACACTGAAGAAAAATGCTTTGGACATTGGGAATACTAGTATATCAACTTTAATCTATTTCATTTTCTGGCATTTATCACTAGGAAAAATGTTTAAAGAGTACAAACTAGCACAGCAATATGCACTTGTTAGTTTAACAAAGGTCTCATAAAATATTGTAAGGATATATTGAAAAAGGGTCTTTCTATTCTAATTAAAACCATTGTCCGTATTGATCAGTGCTGTACGGGTACATTGAAGCGCAGGATCAGAGAGAACATTGTTGTCTGCATTGTTCAAATTCAGTAGCATTTTCCACCTGAAATCAATGGTTCGCTAAGAGCAGTTTTAAGAGCCAGGCACACAATGTAATGAAGATTGACTCTGAAAGTCAAATATCGACAGACAACTTTTGGTATCAGTTTACGGTAACCGTGAACGGAAGTGTTTGTGTTGCGTCTAAATGTTGACTCTGTTGCAATTACTGCAATAGAAATGACAAGCAATCAAAATGTTGATACATTTATTGAATTGATTGCGGATGCTATTATGTAAAATAAGCCGATCTTAGATTAAATTTTGGAAGGGTTGATTTAGTGTGCCTGTGATTAAGATATTAGAAACACGAAGGGAGTACTCTTTGAATTCAATCTTTTGATGGATGATTCAAATTCAACATTACAATTTAGACAGTCCGGGAGGAAATCAGTAGCAAATATATAGTAAATCACAAGAAAAACAAGTGAATTAATATGTTGATGACTGATGAACTGTGTAAAAATTTGTTAAATGCAATTTTACGCCTATAAAACGATTTGAAGTTGGTCAAACTAACATCATAATAGCGTAATTGAGAGGTTTTGACGCACACTAGCAATTTTATAAGAAAAGTTGCTTGCCTGAAAGTGTCATATAATCCATTCATTACTTTACAATCAATAAAATGCTCTGTTTATCTCGTTAAGTTTACATATAATAACACACAAATTGTTCTCTTCTTTTTCATCAAATTCACTCGACGTTGACATTGAGTAAGTGACTTTGCACCCTGTTAGATGTTGTCAAGGGGATAATTTTGATTTTATTACCTGAATGTTGGTGTTGTCAATTTTAAATGCACACTTACGTTGTCAAAAGATAAATTAAATTTGAAAACATTACATATTTTATTCCTTGCACTGTATACTGGATGAATGTTCTTTGACATGTTCATAGTTGTCTTGTTCTATCCTTTAAAAAATCATTTGTTAGAGTACTTCCAAACATATTAATTTACACAACTTTTGTTATTTTAGAGTGCCAAATTTATAAATGTAGTGCACGTGTAAATTCCTTATTTTATTTCCCAGCTGTGCCAATAGACGGTGGATGGAGCCGATGGTCGCAGTGGGGGTCTTGCAGTGTGACCTGTGGGACGGGGAAGGTGAGTCGGTCCAGACTCTGTAACAACCCCTCCCCACTGCATGGAGGGCTCTTCTGTGAAGGGGAACCCATTGAATGGAAGCCTTGCTTTAATACATGTCCAGGTAAATGATTATCATGGGAAAATGTTTCAGGAGTACTCGGGAAATATATATTTGGTAGAAATGTTGAATGTTGCCCATTGACAACTAATTCATTCTTTTATTGATAAAAAATCTTGCAAAATAGATAATTGTGTTAAAAATTGCATGCATTTTTTTCTTTTTACTTTCTTTTATAATGATCAAACCAAGTCCAAATAGTATTGAAGAAAGTCGGTTTTTTGTCTAAGACGTAATTTAGGTCTTTTGTAAAACGAATCTAGGGATAAATTTAGTAACCATACTTGCAGTAAAAACATAGGCTTAAAATTTTTGTTGTTTTGGGATAAAATGAATTATTATATATGTAAAATGTTTACTTTTCAAAGAAGATCTTTTGATATGTTTTTATTAAATTTTTGCGAATTATTTTTATTTTTTAATTATTTTTTTAAATGTAAAATCAATGCATTGCAGAGTTAATACCAAAGACCCCTCTTCATACTCTTTTACTCAACAAATCATGCATCTGCGGCTGTGAGATCAATTCAACTCAAGGGGAGATAATCGCTACAGGGCGTTGTACGGGTCTTTCTATATGGCTTTTATCTGCAAGAAGCAATCACCAGATCACCTTATCTTTTACTTACTTCAACTTGTTCAAGGGGAAACAGTGGGTTAAAATACGCAACGGAGGAACATCTACTGCTGACCTTATAGCAAAAAGTGAAGGTGAAATGGATCTTAAGAAGGTCATTTCCACTACTGGGACAATGCTGATAGAGTTTATGACGCAGACGGAGCCGTCTGCCAATCCCTCTTACATCAATTCCTCGTCTGATTCCCCCTCTATCCTGTCATATCCTTCAGAATTAATTCATGTCTATGGATTTATAGCATCTTTCTACATACAAGGTAAATACGGATATTTAGATAGATGGTACGGTTATGTAATGCTGGCTATCAGACTTTGGTCAGGAATTCAAAACAAGCACTCAATACAATACAAATTTACATGGCTAACGTTAGTGAAGTGTTCTTGAAAAGACACAATATTTATCCAGAAGTGGTGAAAAAATGACATACTTAAGTTTCGGTAGTTGAAAACGTGTTTGAATGAATTTCTTATTTTAAGGATTTTTTTTTATTGTTATTCAATTTTAGTAATTGTTTTATTGCTTTACTTTTTAATCAAATCCTAAATACTTCACATATTTTATTTTTCAGTAAAAAATGAATCAAGATACATTGCAGCTGTGACAGTTACAGAACCTCCACCAAAAAAAGGAATCTGGCAAAGCACGGTGACGATCGTGGGAATTTCCCTGTGTGCCGTAATTGTCGTTGTGGTTGTGATCATTGCAGTTTACCATAAAGTGTTCCGTAAAAAGACACATAAGTACGCTATGACGAAACAAGAGGAAACCCCTGAACATGTTCCAAAAAGTACGAGCATGCACAGTACTCCCAGTCGTCATAGTGCTATAAGTCAAGGTATAGAAATAGATATTGACATGGAAAAACCTTTGACCGGGAAGAGTGCTCGAAAGAAATACAGGAAGGACAGTGACGCTCACATATCACGTGGTTCATCTATTTCTAGTAACAGAAGTGGTCGTAGTAAAAACAAAATAAAAATCAAAGCAGACATAGAACCAGGAGGGAGCCCTAAACCTCCCTCTAGACATTACACCCCATTACCTAGTCCATTAGTTCACACTGATCTCATACAGGAAGAAGATAATAAGACTTCTTTATTCAATGCAAGTCCATTGTTAAATAGAAAAACTCGTTCGCCAAAGATTCATCCTTCGCCAAGATTTAAGAGATTATCTAATGGAGGATCTCCAGTTAAGAGTAAGCATGAACTTTTAATTCGTAAAAGAAAAGATCGGAATACCAAAGAGAAAGAGGATAAAAAGAAAGGTCCGTCTGGTTCTAGTGAAAAGAAAGTGAAAGAGAATGTGAAGTCCTTAGCTACACCTGATTCTGCGGGATCTCTCACTCCAACACCAACAGTTCTTAATCCCATACCTCCAGTGGATGCGCATGTTGAAGACAAAAAAGGTGTTCCGGATGAAGTCACAGAAGCAAAAGATTCAAAAGAAGCCATTGAGCTAAAGGAAATGACGAAAGAGGACATTGAGGCAAGGAAGCCTGGGTCTGGAACCTCGGACGATTCTTGCACACCTGAAAGATGTGAAGTGTTCATACAGCAGACGACCTCCTTTGTACAATCGCCAAGTATAGAATTAATCAAACTGCGTAGACCCACATCTTTAACTGAAAGTTATAAAAAATCCGCGTCATTACCGTCCATAGATAGAGTTATGAACAGTTCAGAAGATATAGTCAATGTAGATAGACATAAAGCCTTGCCAAAGCCGGATGGACAGAGTCCTAAAAGTCCACGACAGGAAAATTCCAAAACGTCTTCACCAAAAAGTGTTCAGGGCTCAAGTGTTAATAGCTCTAGGAGTAAGCTTACGTTATCCCCAGCTCGCAGTGCAACTTCTCCTTCTGAAAATTTAGAAATGGAATATGATGACTACATAGAATATGATGATACATTTTCTTACTTTGATCCGTTAGAAACGGAAAAATTACAATGGTCAGGTTCTGAAAAAATTGGCAAATCCAAACCTTTATCCAAAGACGATCCCCGGAAAGGGAGTGGTGATTCGTAAATTCCAATGAATTCTTAAAGAAATTATGTTCAGGAATATTCTGATTTAAAATGGAGCGTATATTATTGGATATTTTATTTGAATGTCAGTGTGCTTTACAAGGAAATTGGTTGCCGCTTGTGTTTAAATATAAATATATTTATTTAGAATTTTTTGTTTTGATTTTATGAATTTTATTCTATAAAAATGGATGACCAAAAGTGTTGTTATTCTAGTTCAGAAGCTGTTATTTAACCTTGTTTTCGACAGATGCTAAAAGGGAGTTATAGAGGAATACTTACATGTATTAAAATCTTAATTATGGTCATCAAAATTAATTTAATAGATAATTTCTGTCATTGAATTCATTTTACTGACTTTGAACAAATTCATTTTAATATAAAATGCACTTACATGCGTATGCACTTTGGAGAGTTTTTTTTTTTTTTTCAAGAAGGAATCTTGCAACGTTTCCTGCCAATGGAGATTAAAATTCTTCAGTTGAAAAATATGAGTTTAGTAAAAGGTATTGGAAGAAGTTTCAAATAAATTTTGCTCATTTGACATTAATTTTGCCTATACACACGTTTATGTCACCCAGATAATTCCACATCAGAAAAATGAATCCCAAAATCGATACAGCGTATTTGTTCCATTTGAAAACAGGTAACGATTATTTCCATCCTTATGAGTCGTCCACATGGTGCAGTGGTTAGAATGTCTGCTCTAGACTCGCGAAGTAAGGAATTGATCCTTACGTCACGGGTTCGAATCCCACTGTGTGCCGTGGAGACCGGTCCTTCGGATGAGACCGTATACCAGTAAACCGACGTCCCGTGCCGCAGTAGGTGCTGGCACGAAAAAAGATCCCTTCCTGCTCAATGACCTGAGTGCCGAGTATAGGACAAATTTGCAGCTCTCCACCGGCAAGTGGTGGCGTCGCCATATGAGTGAAAATTTCTCGAGAGTGACGTTAAACAATCATGATCAATCAATCTTTCTCAGGAAAATATTCAACTTTTCATGATAAATTAAATAATCATAAAATGCATTTTAAAAAATGATAAAGGCAATAGAATCATCATATGGAAACGGAGTGGGGTAGGTGTTTGACTAGTATTATTCTCTATTGAAAAGTTGATGTGTTTTACGTGTAACACTCTTCCTTGAGGTGGGAGGGGGTATTAATAAAACGAGCCAAATTATCAAAAGAGGCTTTACCAAAGACTGACTTCTGTGTTGGTAGTCATTTGCTGTACATTGCTCATACGTCAGTGTACATGTATTTCAGTTTTTGGTCATGATTCTCCAGTAACACGAATCTTCATTCGTATAATTTCTTATTTTAGTTTTGGATGTTTATTCTCTTTTGAAAGTTGTCTTGAAAACTCGGCCTTATTTTAGTTTTGAGTTCCAGTACCATTTGTATTAAAAATCCTTTTATTAGTTTTGGGGTTGAGGGTTCCAGAAACATTTATTTTAAAATTAATTGTTTTGGTTTTGGGTTTTGAACCAGATTTTTTTCCCCAATTTCCAGATGGTCCTTAATTTTAGAATGGTAGTACATCAATCTTTTGCCCATAACTTTTTATTAAGTGGAGCTATGACTTTTTATATTTCACATGATTATGTGTACTAGTATTCCTTTTGTCAAGACTTTTCTTTGGGTACCAACAAATTGACCTTTTGACATTGACGTTCGACTCTTTTTTTCACAAAAATTCCGAACTTTTACTTTGGCCATAACTTTTGAACAGTAGATACTACGGCTTCTTACATATCATATAATGTATTCTTTGTGGCAAGACCTTTCATTGGATACCAACAATTTTTACATTTTAACCTTGGAGATTTCCGTACTTATGAAAAAATTCTAACCTTGGCCATAACTTTTCATAATTTACATATGTAATTTTTTGTGTGATGACCCTTCATTGGATATATACCAAGAACTTTGAACCTTTGACCTTAGAGTTTAAACTAGTACTTTTAGAAGACAAAACCTTGACACAGACCACGACTTTTAAAAGGTTAGGGCCAGTGCTTTCATACTTTTCATATTTAATCCTTGTGGCAAGATTTATTTGATTTCAAAAACTTTAATTTGACCCTTTGACCTTGGAGTTTGACCTCCTTTGAAAAGTTTTATCCTATATTAATTGGCCACAACTTTTGAACGTTTAGGGCTAGGGCTTCCATACTTCACACATGTAATCCTTGTGACGTTAGACCTTTTTTAAGAAACCGACAACTTTGACCTACCTTTCAAAATCTTATCCTTGGCCACAACTTTTGAACAGGTGGAGCTAGGCTTTTATATTTCACAATTGTATTTCCAGTGCATGAGTAGACCCTACTTTGGATGCCAATATATTATATTTGCATTTAAGAAAAGTTTAATCTTCGCTACGTTGCCATTCGGGGGTATCAGAGTTAACAAACGCATCTTGTTTAATCAACTTTCGGGCCTTTGAATATTTCTTCTTCGGGAACTGTGAAAGAGGATGAGGAGAGGTAAAGAGGCCTCTGATTCCTTGCAAGACCTAACTCAGTCTTTGCTTGGGATCGTATTGAACATTTGGATACACTTAATATGGATTTCAAAAAAAAAGGGGGTCGATCTGCAAGCAGAAACTAAGTTCTAAAATCAATTATGCGGAGGTTTAAGTTTCTCAAAAGTCCGGTCACTCTGCTATATATTGGTCTAAAGAATAAAAAATTAAGGTTGTTACGAAAAAGGATTTGTGTAAATGAATATACCTGGTAATTATGAAAGTCCAAGTATCAAACATTCAAAAGTTATCCTGACAGAAGGTTAATTTTTCTAAAAGTGGATCAAAGGTCTTAATTGTCACAAGGAATATTCCTGTGAAATTTCAAAGCCGTAGTGTTAACTGTTCAAATATGATTTCCTTAAGTCGCGGGTTCGAATCCCATGTGCTGTGGGACGTGGAGACCGCCCTTCGGGCGAGACCGTAATAAACCGAGGTCCTGTGTCGAAGTAGGTACTGGCACGAAAAAGATCCCTTCCTGCAAAATACCGAGAAAAGGACAAAATGTTCAGCTCCCCACCGGCAAGTGGTGGCGTCATACAGTCGATCATTCAAATGTTATGACCAAGGATAAAGTTTTTTTTTTTAAAGTGGGTCAAACTATAAGGTCAAGGCCAAGAGGTCAAATTTGTTGGTACCTAAAGAAAGGTCTTGTCAGAAGGAATACACATTTCAAACTCCAACCAATCATTTATGGGCAGTGTTTAAAAAGTTTTAGCAGGGACCTATATACTAGATATAGGTCCCTGGTTTTAGCGGAAAAACAGACAGACGGACAGGACAAAAATTTACCTCCGATTTTTCGATTATGGGGGTATAAAAAAAAGAATAGATTTATGAAAGAGCAGAGACTATATACTGTATTGTATGTTCTATATGCTGTATGTTCATTGTTCTTTTTGCGTCACTTTTCGGAATTTACATTTCCGACCATTTCGATTCCCAACGTCAAATAAAAATTAGAGTGATGTCCCTTTTGTTTACAATTTCACATGGACATTCTGATTTCATGATTTCTAGTAATTTCATCATAGTTTTCTTGAATTAAAAAGAATAATTAGCATACACAGCGTGTCATAACAAAACTTTAAGCTTGCAAGTACTGTAGTCAAAACAAGTCCACAACTTTGCTCTTGTCAAGAGTCTTGATGTTTTTGCTTCGTAAGTAAAAGTATTCTGAAATATAAATAAATTTAAACGATATTTTACGAGTTTGACATGTATTGTTTCAGGTATTTAGCTTTATTGACCGAATCATTCTTTTGTTGAATATTTGCAGAATGATCATGTAAAATCAAAGAAATATGAAGTTATGAACATATGAGGTTAAACCACTTCGTTTGAAATGTCATCATAAATCAGATAAAACAAAATGGATGGTGACCTGGTTGAACAGGTTAAACCTGATTATGGTGGAACACTCGATCCTGTTCTAGAAGCATTCAAGTGCAAATGGGAAAAGTGAGTATTGAACTATATTTTTACATAGGTATGTAAAAGGAAAGGAGAAAATGTATGGCTGGACTGGGAATCGAACCCGGGACCCCTGCATCTCCAGTCAGGTGCTCTACCAACTGAGATATCCAAGCCGATATCCACGGCCCAAACCATTACATTCCACAGCCAAATGCAAAATGTTTGCAGTATTTCTGATCATTTTCATGTGGCAATAATGCTGTTCCATTTAACACCAGTCATTTTGTCTGTATTCACTTGTGTATTGATTGCAGAGAATGCAGCCAATTTGATCATTTGAGCTTGTTTGAGGGTAAAAATATTATCTTGCATTTAATATAAGACATTTTGAGTTTTTTCTTAAATTGATTGAATTCAGAGAGCAGCTGGAGATAAAGAAACAAATCAATCTAGAAGATGACATGATAGTTAAAAAGATACTGTCCCAATCATCAGAGGAGACTTTTTATATTGGGGGCATGGACATTTCCTTTGTAAAGGGAGATGATGTCAATGCCTGCGCTGCACTGGTTGTCTGCTCTTTTCCTGATTTAGAGGTATGGGTTAATAAGTTAATACATGTATACAGATGGACAAATGTAGCTCAAAATGAGAGATTTATTGAGTTAAAGCACATGCATGCATTCAAAGACATTTATTTGTATATATTTTGTGAACCAGTACTATATGATTCAGTACCAACTTAATTAAGTCATGACTATTAGAATTTATTAAAATAATACTGTTTAAATATCAACAGGTTGTGTATGAAGATTATCAGATGGTGAAACTTACACAACCATACATTGCTGGGTTCCTGGCTTTTAGAGAAGTGGAATTCATGGTTCAGTTGTATGAGAATGTAAAGAAAAACGAACCTCGGTATATACTACAGGTACAATATATTAACCCAACTAGCATTTTCACATGTATGTTGTCAAATATCATTACATTTGTATATGTATTAATTAGGATCTTGCTGATAAAATGGTTGAGTGTCAATGTAAAGTGAATATTGTTGGTAAATTATCTACTTTTATTTGATTTATGTAAATTAATTTGTGTTGCAGGTGATCATGGTCGATGGAAATGGAATTTTGCATCACAGAGGTATCATAATGCCATTATTTCAATGCAACCGGAGATTTATAATATTTGAAATAGTGTTTAGATGGTGTTTTTTTAAATTTATAATTATCATTTTACCTAGGTGCCGGTACAATATAATATCATTTTATATGTTAATTTGTCATGATCAAGTAGGAATTAAAAGTCAGTGGATTGTTATAGGGACATGGACACAGTTTCAACTGATTTTTTTTTTAAATGAATATGTTTACAATTCAAGTGATCAGCAAAAATTTGAACATCATTTGTTGATTAACAAAGAAGATACAAAACTTTAAAATTATTCATAATGTTAACAAGGCTCATGGCTTGTTTATGTTTATCTTTAGAAAATATCATATTTATAATGAAACAAGATTCAGTAAATCACTAGATTTTCCGGGATTTTTGGCACTTTTTAACTTAGATTTTTGGCCATATCTTAGCTATAGAGATGAACAGTTTGTCAGTGCAACTCCTCATAAACTGCTGCACGGAATTTCATCAAACTTTGCAGACATTTAAAACACAATATGTATAGATGTGCATATTACCAGGAAATTCCTTTTTTCAGTCATTTTGGCACTTCAAGTGTTTGGAGAGCGTGGGATATGTGAGCTTGCTCACCTTTTCTTTCATTTAGGAGGGGCTGTTAGCTAGGAGTGTTATTTTTGGACTGTTATTTTATCTAGGTGTAGGAGCAGACTGTCAGCTAGGAGTGTTATTTTTGGACTGTTATTATGTTCCCCAAACGAAGTTGGGGAACATATTGTTTTTACTCTGTTTCTTATTATTATTATTCTTCTTCTTCTTCCTGGGTACTTTTTTGTCCGCGAGTGATCTTGTAAACTGTTCATCCGATGTAGGTAAAACCTTTTTAGGGTCAGTAGACATGTTATGTAGATTTGTGGAATCAAGGTCATTTTGCGCGCACGTGCTTGCAAGAGCGTGCGCGTGCAACACGTGAAATGACCAATATAATAGATATAGCCGTAACTTTTTTTATTTTTTGATGAAATGCTTTGAAACTCATAATTTGATTATTTATTAGTAGTATAGACATGATGACATGGTCAAAATAGCAAGATCTCACGCGCATGCACGTGCGCTTTGCTCTGATTGGCTGAAACTAAAGTCTCTATATCTTTCTTGTTTTTCGACGAAATCCTATGAAATTTTGAACATAGCCATGCATTAATATATCCTACAACATGATATATAGCATTTGTCATAAAATCACGCACGTGCATGCACGTGCGCTGCAATCTGATTGGCTTAAACTTTAAATAGCTATAACTCCCTTGGTTTTCAACCAAACAGGATGGGATTTGGAACATAGGTAGATACATGTATAATGAACTTCTACAACATGATATGGTCGCCATGCACATGCATACACGTGCGTGTACTTGCGCCGTAATCTGATTGGCTGAAACTTTAAACAGCTATAACTGCTTTGGTTTTCAACCAAACGGAGTGGGATTTAGAACATAGATAGATGTTATGGACTTCTACAAGAAGATATGGACACCATACTCATGTATGCACGTGCGTGCACGTGAAATGAGTTAAATCAAAAATACACTTGAATTAGCGTATTTTTGAATACTTTTGGATTAAATACTTTAATATTTAGTATATTAAAAATGTATAGATTGTGAAGACAAAATGATATGGTCATTACGCACATGCATTCACATGCGCACGCGTGCAGTGCTAAAATTTGAATGAACTTGGCGTTGTTAAAGTCTCGAAAGCATAGATTTTGTCCTATTTAATGAAGCTTACAGGGAATATGGCACCAAAAGGGAGTTGGGGAGCGTTTGGGGAACATCTGTAACGGTCCCCCGTTACAATTAGCACTAGTTTTATCTAGGTGTAGGAGCAAGCTAGCTGTCAGCTAGGAGTGTTATTTTTGGACTGTTATTTTATCTAGGTGTAGGAGCAGGCTGTCAGATAGGAGTGTTATTTTTGGACTGTTATTTTATCTAGGTTTAGGAGCAGGCTGTCAGCTAGGAGTGTTATTTTTGGACTGTTGTTTCATCTAGGTGTAGGAGCAGGCTGTCAGCTTGGAGTCCTATTGGATGTACCTTGTCTGGGGGTGGCCAAAAATCTCCTGCAGGTGGATGGCATTGAGAAAAATGAAGAACATGCTGAATTGGTAATTATTCAATTAAGTAAAAAAAAAAATAAATTTCAGCTTGCAAGTGTTTACCCTAGACACCATATCATTTAAAGACAATCTGTTGTTAAGTGTTAACAGTAAATACACATTTGCATGATGTATTTATAATTTACATGTACACCATAGATTGCAAATTTGAAGAAAAGTGGGGACAGTTTTCCTTTGGTCGGGGTATCAGGAAAATACTATGGAAAGGTATATTGCTATTATATGATTTACAGTGTATTATATTAACCAATATTTTCTGTTTACTTACTCCCTTAATTAATGGTTAACTCTGTGAACCTACACAGTGGTACTTGTGGGGGTAGCTGCAGAACTGTAGCTCTCTGCTTGAGAAAATTCGGACAGATGAAGCAGAGAGCTACAGATCCCAGCATTGTGAAAACCTTCGATTTACGCCAACGATTTTTTGTCGCTACTTTAGGTATTTATTTTGTGTAGTTTATGCTTTATCTGGCTTTAAGAATGCTATCCTTTAATAAATCATATATTTAACTCTTATATTTGATACTTTATTTATCTTTTAATGGTCCAAAACAGTCCTGTATATAGTTTTGTAATGTCAGTTTGAAAGAGTTACATTTCGATGTCTGTTACCACAAACAGCCATTTGTTAGGGTTTAGAGGTAAGTAAATTATCAGGAATGAAGTTGAATGTAGGTTTAATTATTAAATACTATTTAAAATTAATTTCAAAGCTGGAGAAAATATAAAATGCAAGAAAAATACTAATTGAGAGCAACAAAAAATCGTCGGCGTAAATCGAAGGTTTTAACAACGCTGGGAATATCTGTTGCTCTCAGCTTTATCTGTCCGAATTTTCTCAAGCAGAGAGCTACAGTTCTGCAGCTACTTGTGGGGTATCATTCTCCTGGAATTTTCACCTATGGTGCCATTATTTTTTAAGATAAAGAAATGCTGGACATTAAAACAAATACCAAACTAAACTCTGCACTTGGTTTTAAAAATACGCAAACTAAGCAATCTGAAAATTTGATAATTTATTTTATATGAATATTAAAATCATATAAATAACAAACAAATTCTATCTCATTACAGGGACTTAAGGGCTGTGAAGGAGCCACTAAACCTGTTTATGTTTCACCTGGACACAAAATCAGCATTGAATCAGCAGCATTACTGGTACACCAGTGTTGTAAATTCAGAGTTCCAGAGCCAATCAGAAAGGTAGGAAATATACATCTATTGACTGGGTCATGATCATGGCAGTTTTCTAGAACTGCTGAGAAGAGCTAACTTGTATCTCCAGCCATTAATTTGTAATGCGCTGTTTTCTGTCATTGCAGGCTGACATAAATTCCAGAGAGTATCTACGTGTCAACTTTAAAGGTGATTCATAGTACCATGGCAAAATACATGTATATCATGTCTGTATCTAGGAAGTGAATGTTTTTTTTATAGTTAGCACACTTGTATGGACAGAATCTTAAGTTTTCTACAATATGTTGCAGCAAAGTTGGAGGGGATGAAGTTATTAATGCACTCATGTGAGATAGGGTGTATGTATGAGTGTGAATAAATAAGTGTGTCCTTACAATGGAAATTTAGGCAAGTAATAAATCATTTTGGATGGATGTACTGTTTTCTTAGGGAATCTCCACTTTGCATTGCCCTTGTTTATGTCTGTTGCCTAGAGATTCAAACTTTGACTGCAATATTGTTTTTATTCAGTACATTGAAAAGTTGAGGGAATATTACCGTATATACTCGCCTATAAGTTGGTTTTTTGGGAGTTAAATTTTGGTCAAAAACTACATGTCCGACTTATAGGCGAGTCATATAGAAATTGGTATTTTTATGGATAGTGAAATGTGGCATTTTATATATGTTTCCATTACTTATTGATGGACAAGATCTCACTTATGCAAAGCCATTCAACGATTATACACAAGATACAAGTATTTACTTATTTTAATAGTTTTGTCTTTATCTTAAGTATGCATTTCGTATTTGTTTAATGATTCAAAATTAAATATCCGCGTTATTTGGAGAAAGAAAATTATTTAAAACCAGGTAAAAACAACAGTGCATTGATGTAAAATGTCAAACAATTCTGGCAAAAAATTGTACCGACTTATAAGCGGGTCAATGGCAAATCCCTCTGAATGAGCCTCAAAAAATACAACCGACTTATAGGCGGACCGACTTATAGGCGAGTATATACGGTATATACCATACACTATATCAATTGTTGAATGTTCAAATGTGATGTAATTAATCAGCCTTTTGACTTTAATCTAAATATTAAATACTAAGTATCAGCAGAAATTGATTATGCTGAAAAATTGATGCCAATATACATGTAAGGGTACAAGTCAAGCAACTCACAAGAACCATATAGGGCTTGTGTTAACACAGCATCTAACAATTATTATATGAACTTCTTCTCACCGACACTATTGTCGATGAATTTTCCAATTTGGCGAATTTGCACGCGTCGGTGAATTTCACTTTTGTCGGTGACCTGTCTTTCAGTGAGTTGTCTGACACCGGGGCTTGTGTACTTATTACCGGGTATGTAATATTGTCATTAACTTAGTTTACGATCTAATTAAAATTAGATCTTTGATCCGCTCCAGCTAGATCGGTACTCTTTTAGCGGATCAAAGATCTAATTTTAATTAGATTGCTTAATTTGTTTATTTTTAAAACATCTTAATGAGATTTTACACTCATTAAATGTCATGTACTTTAGATTTTTAGTACATATTTATGTATATGGATTTATTCTTATTTATATATGTTTGGGCATATTACATATTGTATTATTTTTAATCAATGTTTACAAGATTTACAATACATGTACTATGTCTGTGATAAAAAAAATTCATTCAGCAAGTCTGCATACATATCAATAAACATCTTGAGTATATAATGTTTGTGTTGTTGTTTTTGCTTTGATTTGGACCTTACTCAGTTGATGAATGTGTTAAATTCCAGTTATGCAAAATTACTTTTAAGAGCTAATTAAAGCTGGTTGCTTAAAACAATGAATTCTTAAAACAATGAATTCTAGGAAAATGGGGCTCAAGTTTAAATTTATTTATTGTAAAATGTTCATATGTTAATATTTCAGGTACAATATAGATGTACAATTAAAACCCTTTATTTAGACCTTATAGTGACGGAGGAAAAAGCTTTGAGATGCCAAGGATTCTATATATCAGGATTAAAAATATATGTAATTTAAGCTGTTTAGACTTTAAAATCATAACATATCCAAGGTATCTGAGATGTCAGAGTTTGAGATACCAAAGTTAACTCTATATTTATTTGTTATACTTGAAACTTATTATTTTTGATAAAATAATAATACAATTTTAATGAGACTGTAGAGTAGATTTTAGTTCTTATCAAACCATGCCCCCACGGGAGGGGGAAGTCACAGTGGGTGGTCAAAGTGTACAATGGAAAATGTATAGCAGGTAAAATCTAATGAAGTCATGTTTAGTTTAAATTTTTCACTCATAATGGCAGTAGAAGAATCCACCAATTGCTATAAGAGGGCTGTAAATTTTTATCTGTTTGGGGCTGATGAATTTCTTTTTCTATCAGAGATGAAATGTGACATGGCATTAGAAACTTTGGTGTATCATCTTTTTGCCATAAAGCAACATCACATATAAAGTAAATTGCCATTTTTTTGCTTTTTTTTCCAGAATAAATAGCCATTGACATTTATAAGTAGTGAAAATGTAGAACAGAAATGTTTATCATTTTTGATCCTTATAAATGATGTAACTCATCCACAATTTACTAGTCAAGACAACACTTGTATCTATGCAAAATAAACAAAAGTCTTTTTTAACCTTTATTTTTATTATTAAAACAAATACATTGTATTCTCAATTTAACATTTCATTAAGAAAATGTCATTAAAGCATCACTGTCAGTGTGGTAAACCCTGTTACATAATAAGAGGGCAGTTCATGCCACGAAATATTATGGATTACTACATGTAACACATTTCAAAGATTTTTCACCTAAGTAGAGAAAAGACATATCAGATAATCGTTTACATGCTCTAAACTGAATTAAGAGAATTTTGAATACATTTTTAAAAAAAAATCCTTGTGCATTACTACATGTTGTAATACATACCTATTAATCATTTGCACTTTTTTGAAATTCTAGTTATGCAATCTAGAACATATAAAGTCAAAAACATTTCATATGTCCAAAGTTACCTGAATTTAAATTATAAAAAAAATGGGACCATGCATCAACAATCAAGTGATCTTATGTTAACACAGTGAAAATGTGGAGAAGTAATAAAATGTACCAAAGGTTTTAAGAATCTAACTTTTCATAAAAATTTTCATGATAACAGAAATTAAGACATATAGAATTCAAGTAAAAAACACAGCAGTTCAATACAGTTAACACACAGAATAACAGAAACCTGAGTACAACTGCACACACAGTACATGTACCTACTTATATATGTAATGTGTAAAATGAATTTCTTCACATACAGCATTCATACAAAAAGACATTTATTCTATTATGACTCACACTGTCTTCTGAATAAAATTCAAACTTAACTTTAAACATATCCAAAAGTTTATATAAAAGTCTTGAATGCTCAATTAAGCAATACTCAGGGTAACTAATAATTGATAATTGAAAGATATGTGTGATATAGTTATAGTTAAGGTTTATTGATACTCTCAAAAGGGAGATAATCTTCATAAGAAAAATGTCCAGTGTTCCTCAATATATTTGTAAAAAAAAAAAAAGTGAAATATCTCTTTTGACTGAATCTGCCCAAAATGCTATGCTAAAATTTTTTGCATTTTACTTATAATACACATTTCTTTATTTAAAAAAATCTAGCAAAAGTTAAAGCAATCATTTTATATGAGTGAACAGGGGATTATAAACCTAAAGTGTTGATCAGTGTAGAATTTCTTAGTAAAAGATATTTCATTTGATATAAGATTCAATGTTTAAATCAACAATAAATACATCAATAAATAAATCACAATTCTTCATTTACAGCTTCTTCTAAAGAAAATGGAAATATTTTTAGAAATTTCCTTTCTTTTTGGAAAAGAAATTTCAGGAAACTTCTTATTTGGAATAAGTAGAACTAGTAGTGATTTGAAATCTTTCATGTGTTCATCACAGATCCGTGTAGATATAATAGTACATGAAGATTTTTATTGTTCTTTTTAAATAAACTATTATTTGGTTCTCCTATTGAATCAAAATGTATAATTTCATGAACTTTGTTTACAAAGAGCAAAGTTGACAACAGCTGACACAAAATGCTAATATTGCCAGAATATAACAATGGTGATAATTCTCTTATAAGAGACAGGAATGATCCCTCAATACTCTCTGGCAATGCTGGAGAGTCACTGATTATGTTTGTTCATTTGTTTCTTTGGTCACGCCATGTTATATCCACCATTTTCATGTGAACCATACATTCTTGGTCTCTCTACAAGATGAAAAAAGCCATTATTATTCATCCATTCATTTTTTTTTAAAGGAAAAATCATTGTCAGTGTTTCTTCTTTTGAAAGTCAATTCATAGCTGATTTATTTCAAAATCTTTATTTCTCCAAACAAGCCTGATGCATGTAATTTATCAAATAATGTTCTGAATATTGTATGAGCATTATAAAGGAAGCTTACTTTGCTTTTATAAATTTGATTGAACTTCAAAACTAAATGCATATCATGAGGAAACAAGATGTGTTTGTGAAACACTATGCGCCCGGCGGCAACAAAGTTAAAAAAATCTATTTTAAGCATATAGGTCACAGTCAAGGTTACAAGGTCATTGACTTTGATGTCATTTGAAAGAACTTTATTAGTGGAGTATGCATACCAAATATGAAGTCCTTATCTGTTATGGTTCAAAAGTTATGGCAAAAAGTCACAAAATTTATTTTTAGCATATAGGTCACGATCAAGGTCACAAGATCATTGACTTTGGTGTCATTTGAAAGAACTTCATTAGTGCAGTATGCATACCAAATATGAAGTCTATATCTCTTATGGTTCGTAAATTATGGTGAAGGTTAAAGTTGACAACAGACAGACAGACAAACAGACAAATAGATAAACAGACAAACAGACAGGACAAAAACAATATACGCCCTAGATCTATCAATCCGGGCACATAAATAGTAGCATTATAGGAGGGACTGTAAGATTTGAATTATATTAAACTTTATGATACAGAAGTTTTGTTTTATGTATAATTTTTAGCTCAGAGGTGCAAGAGGCTCAGGTGAGCTTTCCTGATGAAAGGGTGTTAAGTCTCTGTCTGTCATCTTTTAAAACTTTTCACAATTTCACAACTTAGGGTCAATTTCACATTTCCACAAAGCAATCCTTTGGTGAAGGGGATGTTACTTTGTTCAAATGAAGGTTGCAAGCGTCTTAAGGTATTTCAGATTCAATTTTTGTTCAATTCATACTCCTATGGTTGTACATGTATAAGGAAATCAAAGTTTTTTCCATGGGATTAGACAGAAAAAGAACATTTAAAAAAAATTAAAGAAAAAGCAACATGGCCATGAATAGTCTTATCAATATGCTAACATTCTTTATTATGCAGATTCAGATTTTTTTTCCCATTACATCAGGCTTAAAGTTTATTCAGGTGAGTATTGTGGCCTATGGAACTCTTGTTTAAATAATTCACTTGCTTTAAATTCTACTCCTGCAGTGCCCTTTCAAATAAAATGACTGATGACAATCATATTATGAAATTTCCACTGTGACATATACATGTACCAAATATTAAATTCAGATACAGTCAGAGATCAGGAGTGTCACAAAAAAAATGTCTTGAAAATTTCTAAACTGATGTGAGCATTACAAAAGTATTCTGTAACAATTTTAGTAAAGTAGGTTTGGGAGGGCACATAACATAAAATATTGTTTGTAAGGAAACAGAGTTCATTCATCTGAAACACAATATAGAAGATATAAAATTCAAATCTTTTCATATACATGTAATATATATTACGATTTGACACAATCTACTTTTTAAACACATGCACTGTGCTATAAAGCTATAGAGGATCATGCAGATATATATTTCATGTACATGTATTTCCATGCGATCTCTACTCTTTTTTTTTTGGAACAAAAAGAAAATGACATTTTAAATATCAAAGTTAACACGAGCATGGTTAGGGGACAATTGCATGCATTATTAAGCATAAAGAGCCACCTACAGTCCACATTTATGGTCATTCCTGAACATTGATCAATTGTTGCTGACTTGACCCAGAAAACAGGGTACCTAAAACCAAAATGAACCCATCAAGTGACCAAACCTTTTAAATGTGACCACTTACTCTGATGTATTTGTTTTTCAAGTATTAGACTACAAATATTGTAGAAAATAAGATTCAATGAAAAAAATAATCATAGTTGCAGCTTTACAGATGACCATTCATTAGATAAAACTATTTCTGTTTTTCTTGTTTTCACTTTATATACTGTCATTTTAATTTAAATATGGGTCCATTCAACTTTTATGGAAGAAACCCACTTAGTCCCTAAACTTAGATGCAAAACTGCAGTCTATCACCAAATCTAATACATGTACTGCTATCATTGATTTAAGAGTTAATTTATAGATCGATCATAACCTGCATATCAATACAAACTTAGTCTTACTATTTCCCTTCAAAATGTTCAAAGGTTTAAAATAAAAAAAAAAAGCTCTTTCTGTTTTCCAAATCTTTAAAATTCAGTAAGGGTTGTTGGATCAGACATTTTGTTAGAAAACTTTCCAAAAGTTATTTTTACGGTGTGCAAAATGCACAGCAAACACACTACTGTACCAGTAAATCTGAAAATTAGGTCAATTACCTGCCCCGTCTGATTCCCCCTCCTCCATCCACCGCTGTCGGTCCGCCAGGAGACCGTCAGAATCGAGATCTATTGTACGCGTAGGATACGTGACTCCGTCACCAGCACTGGAAATACAGACCAAAAATACTGTGAATGACAGACTAGGTTAGTCTAGGGGCATGCTTTACATTTTTACAACGACATGTCAATTAAAAAAATAAATGCAATGTGTTTTACTTTTAAAATAGTTAAGGATAAATATGTAAAATTATCCTTTTTACTTTATTTGTCTATATATTGAAATAATTTTACTGTAAGAGATCTGAATACATGCACTACATTAATTTATTTTGATAGAATACAGTGTAAACGGGTGTCCCTTCCACACCTAAACTTTTTAATTATCATTGTATACTGTATGTGTCTTGCAACTTGTGAAAAAATGAGAGGGCTATACAAAAAACTGAATGAGCTAGGTTTAAAAGTGTGATACATACAAGCAAATAATTTGTTTACTAAACAGATCGCTAATTTTTTTTCTCTTTTTTCAGAAGCAACATACCAATGTCATAGCTGTATATACACTGTACATGTAAATTTACAGAATTTGTGAATTGGCTGCTTTATGGTTTTGTAGGTTTATTTAAAGCAAAAACCAAAAATTCTCCTAACAAACACAACATGAAAATAACCATCTTCTTGTACAAAGTTTAGAAACATGTATACCTAAATCCAGTTCTCTTATTCATAAATCTAATTCTAACCCTAAATTCTACAGAACTACAGCGCTACTCTTAGCTAAAAAATAAAATTCCTGAATTTCTTAAAGATACATGTGCAACTAATAATTTCATTTTTGCTATTCATTATGAGGAAATCTACTAAAAGCATACACATCTGTAGAACACATTATGTAAGATAAAAAGATGAAAGCATGCCACCTAGCTAGAAAAAATGATTAACACATAAAACGAAAAAAAAAAAAAAACACAAGAAATGAAGCCTCTACTTGCTAAATCTAGTAATGTATTTACTGATTGAATATTTTACATAAAAATGTTAAGAAAATGACATTTGTACAGCCAATACATGTATATCAATTCAATGTAAAAGAAAGAGAGAGGAGAGAATTTTTCGGATGACTGCTGATTATAAAGCTGTAAAGTGTTACCATACATTACAATACCCAACACTGTAAGCATGCATGATATCTAACCTGGGCTTGGGCGTTTCCCCCATAGTTTGGTAAGAATTGTTACTGTTAGCCTGGAGATTGTTTCGTGTGGGAAAGGACACCCCATCAGAATCACTGAAGTAACAGTATAAACACAGTCAGGTATACACAGAGAGAAAATAAGTACATCATCATTTCATCCTATCAACAAATGGCAAACAGTCACAAAAATTACTGCAGTTCATAAGTGTCTTTATACCAAATGAGACAAAGAAGAAAAACTTTTGAGAAAGTTGAAAAAAGGGAGGTTCTCTAACTTGCAAAGTAGAAAAAA
>PRKT01000011.1:3851434-3874994 GCA_003671525.1 Saccostrea glomerata | reverse complement strand
CTTCCCCGTCAACAACCAACACCTAATAGGAATGACTTTATACAATAAAATCTACATACACTATAAATCAATAAGTAATTATAAGTACAAGTACATTCCTTTATTTTTCTTAGTTTGATCCAGAAAATACAATTAATGGTAATCATAAAATTAAACTAGGGATGTCAAATCGGTCAATTTTTAATACTCGGTTACTCGGACGTTTTTCCGATCGAGTACCCGGGTACTCGGTAAAAGTGTGAATAAATATGAACAAGTAAATTTTTAACTATAAAACATTGTAAACTCTTGAAGAAATAAAACCACATGCTTTGATAAGAGGTTTTCCTGTCAATGTATTTCTGTTGTAACAATGATGAGCACTTCGTGCCCGACAAAATTCGATACATTTTGAAAGATCAATTTATTTACCAGAAAAACACAAGAAATAAAATCATAAGTGGTTCATTGTGTTTTTGTTTAAAAAACATATTCTGCTCTGTAATTGTAATGTTACCGTTTGTTGCGTTTGACGTCCAGGTATAAATCGTCAGAGCTACGTACAGTATAACTCTAGCAAGTTCTCCCAACTGAGCGGATTGACGATTCTCTTACACTCTTTCGCTCCTAGGTTTTATAGTATTACGGGTGGTATTTTGTTTGGTGCAAGGATGGACAGAAGTTTTTTTAAAGCCTTTGCCTTCAAACAGTTGTATTGACATGCAATTAAACATAACCATATCGACAATCGCACTGGTAATATCATCCGTCTCTTTTCCCGAGAATTAACGGCATCTCGGAGAATTGACAAAATTATCTAATTTATTTAAATATAATAGACCTTAAACGATGTTCAGTGAAAACAAGTAATTAAAGCAAACTAAGAATAAGGGTATAAGACAGCCGAAGGGGATTAAAGCCAGGTAGCAGGTGCTTGGTCACGATAATTACTGTATAAACACTGCCACAGGCGATAACGGTCATTTAAAGGCGTAGGAAACCCTAATTACTGTACGTACATGTACAAATGCAATGATATGCAATTTAACATTTTAAAACAGATTGTTTAATGCATTAATAGATAAGCTTAAAAATATTCAAAAATATACATCCGAGTAACCGAGTACCGATTTTAGTATTCGATACTCGGACGTTCGATCGAGTACCCGGTTAACCGGGTACTCGTTGACATCCCTAGTATTTACACATTTAATTCCAACTAAATCATATACGCCTTTTTCAAGGGGAACAACTCTTGGATTTAAAACTTTCAGTTCTTTTTTTTGTTATAATCACTTTAGTTTCTAAAGCATTTTTGTAAAGTGGACAAATACCTTGAAAATATTGGTAAAAACCATGATTTTTTATCTACACCAAAAACTTCTGTGAAGTTGTTATAATTCCCTAGACTGAATCCATTTTTATCTGGTCCACTCTGAAATATGGGAGCTCTAAAGGACTCTGTAAGTAAATATTTACAGACTTTTAGTAAAATCGTCAGTAATATTTGTAAAATTTAAACTTTATCACACAAACATTTTTCTTTGAAGAGTATATAAGGCAGTAAAACAACAAAACAGACAGTATGTATAGAAGCCTCTTTAAATTTTGAAACTTGAAGTCTGTTTACAAGTACATGTATGCAAAGTATGTACCAGAATTTATATCTTACCTAGTGTGGATCTATTGCAGGCTGTTAAATAACAGTGGTAGCCAAATAAAGATATAAGACTTATACCAAACATCACAGCCACAAAGAACAAAAATAATATATGGAAATGACCCATTTCTTTGGAAACACCACTCTGCAATCAAGAAAAATGAAAACTTTATTAAATTTCACTTTATTTCAAAGAATTGAACTTGTAATAATAATCCTATTTCAACTAAGAATTCAGTCAAAATTAAGGTCAAGATCTAGTAAATGAAAGGTGCCTACAGATTTATCAAACTTGAGAAATAAATTCCTTTATTGATGTTTTACAACATTAACTTGGTCAGATAAGGTGTTTCGGGGCATAATTTGTTAGTAAACAAGATGAAAAACTGTATTTTAAACTGATATTTTCAATGAAAAATGAAGAAAACCAGTCATGAATATGGGAGTTTTTCTCATATTCGACAAAGGAAATGTATCCAGATTGCCTACAGTCTCTCATAAAACGGTAATTAGTATGTTCATGTCCTCTTCTTTAAATCAATATCAAATTTAATATAGGTATCCGGTTTACTTTTCATATGATTTCAAATTGAATGTCATGAAAATACCCTATTTCCTACATAATTCTGCTAAAGCCCTAAAGTACGGGAAAAAGAAAGTTGAAATTGATTATGACGTCATAATGGATCTAGCACCAAAAAAGAAGTCTCAAGTTATTTACTAGATCTTGACCTTAAGCTGAAATATTAAATAGTTATGATTTTTTGCCATGTAAACATACCTTCCAGAATAAAATGAAGTACTGTAAACTAGTTGCAGCAATATAGAGGCAGTACAGCAGTCCATATCCCAGAAATAATACAAAATACTTGTAGTTAGAGAATCCGACACAGTTATTGACCCTGTAAATATTGATACAATATCGGTAATTATGATATCATAATGATCAGATATTGCTTTAATACACGTCAAATCAATAATATTGCACTCAGAGAATAGCCCCAAGTTTAAATCTACTAAATAAATTTGACAAACAAACACTGATGACTTCTTCAGGGATTTAACATTCTCTTAATGTATGTACATCAAAAGTAACATATACAGTGTCCCTACCATGGACAATGATGGTCCATCTTTAACACACATCTACAAAAAAAAAAATCAAAAATATGAAACTCAGTGACATCATGATTAACAGTGTTCCTAAACAACGATTTTACAACTTCAGGATATGCATATCTGAATCTTTGGCCATAATCAGAATAAACTTGTAAATTAATTAACTCAGTAAGAAACTTTTCTTAAACAGTTTTTTTTAATGCCCTGTAATTTTATGAGATAATTTCACTTTTTAAAAAACTTTCTTGTTTTCCCTTAAAAAGTATTGCTTTTGATTTAATTCAACAAACTTAAATTTCCTTTTTGTGCCAAGTTTTCCCATTTCTTGTTTCCCTTTAAAAAAAGTATGTCCCTTCATGTAATTAAAAAAACTTAAACTTCCTTGCTAAGTTGCGACAGCATTCATTTTACCTCTGACAAAGAGAATGAGGCATTAAATTTCCTATATGATCATGATGATATGAATGTGTATTAGATATATTATGAACGTTACACTTACTGGCCACAAACAGAACAGTGGTGACATCGGTCTGGTTTTATACAGCGACACTTCTCACAGTACCTTGGACCTACAAATTAATTAAATATGTATATATAATAATTAGTGTTGGCAAATCGGACGATTTTTAGTAACCGGTTACTCGCTTCATCTTCCGATCGAGTTGATCGGATGATTTTTGGTAAAAGTATCAATATCTATTATTTATCTTATTCTATACTTATCCGTAGAAATACTGCACAAATATACTGTATAGGGACATTATATTTACAATACACACATACAATATCTTCAAAGATTTACGATTTTAAGATAAAGAAAATTAATAGGGAATTCGACAGACAAAGACAAATAAATACCTCATCGTCAATCACCATTTTACACTTTCTTTTTCAGCCCCCGAAATATGTCGCAATCAAGGAGAATAATTATTTACATACTCCATAATTAATAGTTTAAAATATGTGGAGTGTTCAGTAAATCCCTGGTTTCCGAATAATTTAAGCTTAGGTGATTTAACAGATTTTGAATCAGCTGATCTTTTGTTACAACTCCAAGCTTATTATGTCTGCGGCGGCATCTCGTTAAATTATCAAATGAGGTAATTATAACGCAGGCCTTCAAAATATGTATACCCCAAGCAATCAAAGCTATCAATAATATAAACTGTGAAAACTAATCAAAACAATTTGATTCACTACAACCATGCACTAGATCAAGTCTAATGGTACCTAAAAATAGGGAAATGTGTAAGTTAGTATACATTTATGAATTATAAAACATTCATTTTCAATGCCTATACCATGTAGAATTTGTTTTATCCGAGTAACCGAGTAGCAGTTTTACTAACCGATACTCGCAACGTTCGACGGTTAACCGGTTAACCGGGTACTCGTTGCCAACACTAATAATAATAGATAATTAGATATGACCTCTTCACAGGATCAAAAGTCATGTGGCAGTACAGGGATGCACTAGATGTTTTATTTACTGATTTACAAGCACTTATTGCTAGTTCTAGTGCATTACAAGAACAGCTGTTTTAAGTACTTACTGCCTGAATGTGTTCTATTCAGGACAGGTAACTCTTTGGCAGCATTGATTAGAATAGCTTTCTGGCCCTCCTCAGACTCTCTGGCTATTCTCTCTGAATCTGTTTTGGACAGATAGAACTGAAAAGTACAATTAAACAATCAATCACTTTATTATGACTCTGGGTGAAGTTCTGGTGAACAAAAATTTGAAACTATTGTGATCCTAGTCATTTTCAATTTGAAAACAATATCAATGCATGCAATATGCCAAATTACATTTGCTGTTTTAATGTAATTATCATCAATGAATTGTGACATTATGATGCTTCTTGTTGACTTATCAGTTTTACATACTATCTGCACAACTGTCATTCTCACCTGTTATAAGGATGTTTTACTGTATTTTGATTTGTATATTTGTAATCTTTAGAGTCCTTATTATTACTTTAGTTCTCACCTGTTATAAGGGTGATTTACTGTATTTTGGTTTGTATATATATTGTAATCTTAAGAGTCCATGCCTTAGTTCTCACCTGTTGAGGAACTGATCCGACTGGAGTAAATATAGTTTTTCCATATGACCACAAAAACAGAACAAGTATAGGGTGGTATATCAGCAGATATATAACTGAAAAATTGAGACATCAAGTCAGTAATAAAAGATGATTCCACAAACAAATGCAATATCAGAACTTGATTAACATAGTTTTTTCAATAATCCTTCTGATACATGTATCATACTGCAAAAATCTTATTCACGCAGTGTTTACTTTCATATTTTCATGCAGGTACCTTGAACTGCATTAGTCACCATAAGTTTGGAATGAAAAAAACATAAAGATAACCTCTAAAGTATATAATCAAATCCCAGAAAATTATATTCTTGTAAATACCCTTACCTTTCTCTGCTATATTAGGCACAGTAACTGAAATAAAAAATAAAATTGCCTTTTAAAGAAATAATCCAATCATACAAACTATGGAACATAGAGATAGTACCAGCTAGCCTATTGGACATGTTGGACATGTAAAATATGAATGCTTTCAAACATTGCATGGAATGTTAACAATTGTTTAAATAATTAGGTGCTTAGTCTTCTATAGCTATCACTTAGATAGAATGTTTTATCGTTAAAATAATATGTCCTACGGACCCGGTGTACCGGTTTAACTATATAGAATTTGTTCCATGTTTTCACTATGTAGCAAAATAAACATGGGCGATAATCCAAATTCAAAGCATTTACTACGAACAATCCAGAGAATTTGGAATGTAGAAATGGTGTGTAATTTTAAAGTGAGAAAAAACATTGAGAAAATTAGTTTGTTCCTATTATTATTAAACTTTAGGTTTAAAGGCATACACAACCTCAAAA
Organism: Saccostrea glomerata; assembly: GCA_003671525.1. Lineage (NCBI taxonomy): Eukaryota > Metazoa > Mollusca > Bivalvia > Ostreida > Ostreidae > Saccostrea > Saccostrea glomerata. Next base: position 3,869,327 of record PRKT01000011.1, on the reverse strand, counting down.
AGGTTTGTTACAATTAATTTGGAAGTTATTTTTAGTGCAAATTCTTTTGTATTCTTCAAAATCATTTCCAAGCAATTCTGCAATTTTTTGCTACATTGCGAGTTTATGGGAGGTATTCTAACTGTGGTGAGGGCTTGTCCAAATACACAGTTAGATTATTCGAACTATCATTTTCCCTATGCATACCTTTATGACAAAAATTACTTTTCAAGGAATGTATTTCAATGAAAATTATCACAGAAAATATCTACAACATTTCAGTCAGAATTAAAGGAATTATTTTTCTTCATGTGTCATCAGTGGAACAACTAACTATATACATGATATCATGAAGAATGGGAAAATATGAAGTTTGAAGCTTTTTTAAAACTTCAAAATGGAAATCTATGATCATGCATGCATGACGATATAGTTATATGGTAAAATGCATATGTGGCGGTCAGCCGGGTTCGATCACCAGTGGCCAGATAGCTCAGTTGGTAGAGCACCTGACCGGAGTTTCAGGGGGCCCAAGTTCGAATCCTGGTCTGGTCCGCTGCATTTTCTCCTCTCCCGTTACATTTGGTGCCATGACCAGGATTTGACAGGTGAAAGTCCTGCCAGGGATGAGCCTGGGTTGGGGTCATTGGAGGGCCAAAGACCTTTATGGAGGGAAAAATGTGGCGGTCAGCCGGGTTTGATCGCCAGTGGCCAGATAGCTCAGTTGGTAGAGCACCTGACCGGAGTTTCAGGGGGCCCGGGTTAGAATCCTGTTCTGGTCCGCTGCATTTTCTCCTCCCCCGTTACACATGTGACCTGCACATTAACTTAATCTTCAAGTTGTCTTTGAAATTTTTTTTATTTTTGTTTCATTTGTCTAAAAAAAATTAAATACTAAAATAGAAAAAAAACAATCTGTAAGATGAACTTTTTAAACCACCTCTTTAAACTTGTGAGACTCCATGAAAATCAATAATTTTGTCAACATATCATTTTGCAATTTTGTGTGTCGTGAACAAATGACTTTTGATTGAGAAATATATCACACATTAGTCAAATTTCCTGAATATACTTACAAATACACATCTGGACAACATATGCGTAGTAAGACCAAACTATTATGGCTGAAATAAAGACTACAGGAAACCATCTTACAATATCACAACAAACTGTCAGTGCTCTTGGTGCCATTTTTACATAAATAATCTTCCGGATATCAATGTGTTGTACGTCATCAGAATATGTGTTAATCAAAAAAGAAGCTATTTCACAATACCACTTGACATCGTTTATCCTATTTCATAAAAAAAAATGGCCTAACAATAAATTAGTTTATATTAATACAATAAAAACAGATTAATCTTTTTTTTTTTTAAATCAATAAATTCTTTTTCGGAATATCTCAAGACTGTACATAGCCCTCTGTTATTCCGTTGGCGCTAAGGAAATTACCCGAGATAATCCGAATGCCGGGCAACTGTTGTAAACAAGATGGAAGATGTTACCCTGTGTTGGCAGGTGGCACGAGGGATAAATTCACATTAAGCTTCCGGATATCAAAGGCCTAAATATAGGCTTAAACAAAGGATCATACAAATGAATAGCGACTAAGTGACTTTTGATAAAGACTTACAGTGAAAATGGTTTATGAAAGCAGAAAGAATACTTCGCCATCGAAGTTGCTTGCAATTGATCCATATAAAAAGAATGCCTATTCCCAGAGTAAGATTTTTGCCATTTTGTGTTGAATTTGTTGTAGATTTGATGAAGGCTTTATAATTGCTAGAGTTCGGTTTGTTTAAAGTGCAGTACAGTGAAGTCGCCAATTCCGGGTCACGTCAGGGTGTTTCGTTGATATTTTGCAAATCTGTTCAATTTAAATTTCATGCAATATATGTATTGAAAGAACAAATAGTGAGTCATCCAAACACATTTTCCTTTTCAAAGTAGCTACACGGGAACAATATTTACAAGGGTATTTCAGCAAGGCCTAGCTTCCCCAGTTACGAATCATTTTCTCCATTTCCGGGTCATGTGGCTTCACGGTCGTGTACTATTCATGGAACATTTCAGAACACAATTTTTATGATGTTGAAACATAAAACAATTCATCCAGCTTGGAAAAAAAGTAAACAACCACAGAAATATGTTTAAATTATTTTTTTAAAACAAAACAAATTGCAGTATGCAGAATTAAAAAAATGCATTAGGATTAAAAATAATACACGTAAATTCATTTATTAAAAAATGCATTTGAAGGGTTAACTCGATTTTAATTTTAGAAAAAATATTTTCCATTAGAATACTTTTGATAATCAAGGTAAATACATGGTTGTCGATTGGTTTTGTACATAAAATTGTTACATGTTCATGCCACGAGATTGCGTGACCCGCAATTGGAGAAACTACTACAGTTTGATTTAACAATCATAAAAATTTTATTTGAGCAGGGATCATTATGATTGATTTCTAAGTTAAAACTAAATGCATTTGCCATACTTTCGAGCTCTTATTATTTATCTAGGACTTTTATATCAGCCTTTCTGCGTCGAACAAAAATGAAAGTAGCCCGTCACCGCAACAGAAACATTCAAGTCTTTAATGTGTGCGTTTCAGAATTTCGATTGTCGGATGCTCTCTTAAAACTGATATTCAAAATGTTGTAATTAATTACATACAGAAAGACCAATTCTTCATGACCAGCGTATTTATGAAGTTTTTTGCGCTTAAATTTTAACACTAGGCATAAAATACAAGCGAGTGACCCGGAATTGGAGACGACCCGGAATTGGCGACTCCACTGTATACTTCTGGTGATATACAGATGACATCTAGTAATAGTGAACATTTTTTATCATTTCTAAATTATTTCCATTCATTTGTAGTGATTTGGTAAAAAATTTATATATTATAAGTAATTCATGGTAAATGCTTGATTGATTTCATTTCATTAGGCAAATCAGGTAAGGCATGCATGCTTATTTTATATCTCATACTTTATATATATGTATATGAAACTGAGAATTAATAAGACTGAGTTTGCATGTTCCTTGTATGTGTGGACAGCATGTAAAATCTTAGCATTTGAGATTCAGTTATAATTACATGACACATAGATTGCCATTTAATATTTAATTGTACTGTTGTAAGAATGAAAATAGTGCCTTAATTTAAATCAAACGAATCAGGAACACTTGTGACATTGAACAGCAATTAAATCCAGCTTTTGATGGTTAACAAGATAAACCTTAACAATTTGCACAGTTGGGTGTCATGAATAGTGCTTTGTTTATTGTGTTAATTTGATTATATATATATATATATTCAAGATGGTGCATGCAGTGCAAAGAGGTTGTATGTTAACATAATTTATATCAACATAAGTTATTATATAGATTTATTACCATATAATTATGTATTAGTGCATGATCACTGGAACATACAGTGCAATGAATGTTAATATATTAATACAACATATTAGAAGACTGGTCAAATAACTTTTTTTTTATTTATATAAAGCATGATATACTTGCATACTTGCAAAACTTGACAAGCATAAATTACATTTGTAATATGTATTAATGATTATCATTATGAAGTTTTTAAAAGTGGTACAGTGTAATAACAATGTTATAAACATGAATTTAGCTACTCCCCAAAAATAGCTAATTAACAGTCAACAAATAACAATTCCGAAACTGTCTACAAAAGTACATTGTAACTGAATTGGCTGCATGTGTGATTAAAGTTTGATTTCCTACATACGTATGTAAATTACTCACAAAAATGAATGTTAAAATAATGAAGAATAGTAAAATTAGTGCTATCAATACTGTAAACCAATTTTATTCGTTACGACTTTTTTTCCGCAATTTATCATTTACCAGGGATAAACTAGTTTGGGACAATTAATTTTAGGGATCAAGCCTATATTGGATCTTTTGTTAATAGGCACATAGACTTTGAGGAACCTTTCGCTGCGAGAAATATTCACGATGATGAGGCTCTCGCGAACCTCACGAAAATTTCTCGCACACAAATAAAAGTTGGTATACAAATCTCGACACTCTGTAGTAAGTATTAATAAAATGCATTGCTAAATCTACTAAGAAGCCCAAGTTAAGCAAGAACCAAAGATTCGTTTTCTGATTACAAAAATACAATCATGTACACTTAGGTTTTGATGTTGTCTAAGTTACCGAAAATAGTAAAAAGTGTTTAGCTGCATGCAGTCATAAATGTTCTAAGGAAGTGCATTGACTGTATTAAATTTAATCCTAATCTACTACAGTATGGATCGAGCTGTTCAATAGACTTATGGTGCTGCGTTTTAAAGCATATTTAAGGCAGGATTTTTTTTTATCAGTGTTAAGGAGGATAATGTTCCTGTTTGTCTTTTCTTGTTAAATATTGATCAGAATGACTAATCAGATCCTCAGGTAAATTTCTTTTATCTCAACAGGTAGGAAAAGATTCATGTAGCATTGACATCAACTTAATATATCTCATTCTCAGACTGACATTTTATTATCACTAAAGATTTCCTGCAGGACATTGCACATTTATTTGAAGAAAACATGTATATAGTTGTCACTGATATGAATTCTTAAAAAAGTGTCATTAATTTTATCTTTGAAGAAATTACCTTTACAAGATATCACGAAAAATTTACACAGTACTGTATAGTCTGTTAATAACAAAGTATCACAATACATAATATAGCAAGTATATTCTATTAAGCGATTTTTCATTAACTGTAACGTAAGTAAAAAATATATATGGCATATTTGATTGATGATAATCTTGTCTAACCAACAAAGCCCATTTAATGCATGTCCTCCCTCTGAAAGGCCTTTTTGGATGAATTAGAAATTCATTACCCCCTATACGTAGTAACCAAACATTGTATCAGCAGATTGATAAACTCTTTTTGTCAAGCAGCATGGACTGTACGTAATTTACCCATTAATCAGAGAGTTGTTTAAACAGGACTTAACTGTATGAACAGGTCCATCATTTCATGGTACTCTCAAAAATACATGAACTCAGAGATTGCCAATAATTAAATTGATATGTATGGTACTGGATAATGTTTTTCTCATGTCGTTCTGTGATCATGTTCTGTCCTATTCAAAGAGCAGACTATCAGTAATATGATTAATATTTGCATTGTATGGTCAAGGAAACAAAGTGTTCTTTTAAGACGGTTTTTTTTTTAGTTCAATTTGTGCATTAAAAACGTAAAGAGTTCCCTCAATAGTATACCAATTATTATGTCTAGAACAACTTTAACTGTGTTTGATTTTCGGATTAAAGCTTAGTTAAAAAGATTATTTACCATAAAATATTGACAAGTAAGACTGTTCAAATAAGCTCTCTCATTCTTTGCAGAGCAATAGGAAAATTTAAAGGGGAAACGTACTAGATCCTTAATCAGTATGAGCATAATGTTATTCTAAGTTCTATATGTTTTTCTTTTACATTACACAATGTTTTCTTTTAATCATTTCCCTTAGCGCATTCCTATTGACATCTATTAAAAATTACTGAAGTTATTTGAGTAAATTACATGCCATATATTGGGTTGTAAGTCTTATGTGGGACTGTTTTCACTTTTTAAACTATAAAATAAGAGATTCATGGTTCACATTGTGACAACACTCTCCTGGGTTATCTTTAGACCTAGTGTTCTTCACTAGACTTTCCCCTTTTCAAAACTAATACCCCAAAAGTTATGATTTGAACAATTTAGAATATAGGCTACTTATATACCTTCAGGTCTTCTGGCTCAGTGGTTCTTGAGAAAGAGATTTTAAAATTTTTCATTTATGTTTCAGTGTAAAAACTTTAATTCCATATTGCGGCCCCACCTAGCTGCAGAACTGTAGCTCTCTGCTTGAGAAAATTTGGATAGATAAAGCAGAGAGCTACTGAGTGAGATCCAAGCGTTGTAAAAACCTTCGATTTATGCCGACGATTTTTCGTCGCTCACTATGGGTATTTTTTCGTGTATTTTATACTTTCCCAAGCTTTGGAAATAATTTTAAATGGTATTTAATAATTAATCATACATTCAACTTCTAATTCCTGATCATTTACTTACCTCTCGACGCTAACAAATGGCTGTTTGTGGTTACAGACGTCAAAATGGAACTCCGAATTTTCTCAAGCAGAGAGCTACAGTTCTGCAGCTAGGCCCCACCCTACCCCTGGGGGACTTAATTTGTAAAACTTAGAATCTTCACTTAGTCTACCTTAGGAAGCTTCCAGATGAGTTTCAGTTTATTTGTCGCAATGATTTTTGAGAAGAATTTTCCTACATATGGTTGAACTTAGGTATCTTGAACAATATCCTGAATATGTAACCATGTATATGTCAAAGTAATTTGGAAGTCCCATGCAACCACTTAATCTTTAAGCATTCTTGAATCATCAGATATCTTGGGAGTTTTGTTTTTCCCAGTCCCATCAAGTTCAAGATAACAAGATTTGGCTGTATTTTCAATGTTAAAGTTTAATTCCACATTGTAGCCCCCCCCCCCAATATTATTTATGAAATTGCTTACATTTTCAGAGAGAACAATCATGAAAATTGAACAAATTACAATTGTTAATCTATAAACTTTAATGTTGTATAGATGTGACCTTTGACATCCGTCACCTGGACAAAACTCCTGCCATAGAGAATGTGGTGGTCAGCGCGTCAGAGGACGGCTATAACCCAGAGGTCAGTGCCAAAAAGACGCAAGCCAAGGACTGGGAGCTGGACGTCCGATCCCTCATCTCCTCCAAAAAATGGCTTCAGAATTACGGCCTGAAGAAAAACCGCCTGACCTTCTTCCAGATTTTACCGGTTATCGGATTCAAACACAGTGATGGTATATGTTCAATAATTCATATTTTAATAGCTTATCATTTATTCATGGAGTGTTCTGCAGATGTTTAGGACAATAAATGTCAAGTCTTAATCCTGATTGGTGTCTATAAAGCTATGAAAAATTCAGGCTTATTCCTGCTATTTCAAATTTACAGAGTTTTCATTTGGGCTATCTTATTTCTAAGTTCCCATCTATAGATGGAAAAAGCAAATGCATTTTCACTTCACCAACTGCAAGTCTGTATAAGTCTGAGTTAACAAATGAATTGATTTTTTGGGGGAAACACAATACCTTTCATTCAATATTTACCAGAACCATGCAAATATTTGTATTGATACTTTAATTAGATGTAATTGTGTTGTATATGAAAAGGGTCATTCAATTTCAAAAAGACCACGACGATTGATTTTTTTTTAAACAGTATTTTAGAGGCTTGTTTAAAAAAGAATGATTGTGCATCTTGAAATTTTACATTACCCGGTAAACTGTAAATAATTTTGTGAAATATGTTAATTTTGAAGTTCTGTATCGGAATAAAAATTTTGATTTAACATATATATATATATATATAATTATATGGAACAAGTGGATTACTATCCAAAACAAATTAATTTTTAGGAACACTAATTCCTAATAACACGGCAATGCATAGTAATGATAGTATGAAAAAGAAAGTTCAAAAGATGCACTCTTGTTTATACATATCTGACAATAATTTTGGTGTCAAGAATTCCCACTCGGATCATATATATAATTATATGCTTTATGTTGAATTCTTCAGATTTTGACAGAGTTCTCAAAAGACCAATTTCATCACGGTATGGAACAGGACTATTCAGCACATTGTTTCATCCAGGAGAAGGGAAAACATTCAATGTAATTATGATTCTTATATTAATACTTTTGTTATACTAATGATGAATGTTTTCTAAATTATCAGTCCCATTTGTAAAGCCATGCAGGTCTAATTTCTTACTAGAAAAAAGGTCAACAGAAGTTGGACAAGTTTGCTTTAATGAAGTACCTTATAAAACAATCAGAATTTCACAGTTATTGATTTTCCAAAGTTTGAGGGTGTGGGGGTTGTTTATATTGCTGAGATGTAACTGAAATGGAGAATCCTTGGAACTCTACATCATGTATAGTTGATTTTTTTCTAAGATTTTTTTTTTTAGTGTGCAAATTTAAAGTCACAATTAGAGAATTGTTTACGAGCACTATCAAAAAATGCAGTTGATGTATAATTTGTGAGCTCACTCACATTTCATAATAGTTTATTTTGTAATCTGACTGAATGTATTTTGTTATCAATAATTGAGATGTCCATTCTTTTTAGATAACATGTGGAAGAGAAATGTTAAAACAGATAGAGGGAAGGTTAACCCAGGCCATCAACTTATTCAACAGGAGACTGGAATGGCTGACTACAGAGAGTAGACGGTTGTTTGGAGTCGTAGAAGAGAAAGCCATCACCATTGTTCTAGATATCCGTAATATGTCTCCCCAGCAGTTTGATCAGTACAGAATAGCCCTAGAAACTGTCATTTACGAACAATTAACACAAATTTCAAAGTTTAATCTAATTAGGTGGGTCTTATGCGTGGAAGAGAGAAGTGTCTTTTTTATTTTTTACCACTTCACATTAAAGATATTCTTAACCCATTTGGGGCAAGTAATGTATTTGATTTATAATTGCATGCAACAGTTGTTTTCATCTTTCATTTGCTTATATTAACCTTTTTTTATCTATAAAAAGAGATACACACCGTTTTTGTAGATCAGCAGATGATATGCAGCTGTATCATTCAGAATGTGTTCCTGTGACCCACGATACGATACAGGGAGCTGTTGATTGGTTGTGGGACCTTGACAGACTCGCCTCTGTGTCCAAAACAGCCACTGCCGAGGCCGTGCTTAAAGCCATGATGGATCAACATGTAGGTTTTCCATTTCATGAAGTAAATAGTGGTTTTCTTAAAAAAAATTTAGATGATGACATTAAGTATTATTTGACCTATTATGTATTTTTTATTATAGAATGAAGCAGTATATTTGTTCACAGAGGGCAATTCCATTGACTCCTGCAAGGAAATATTAAAAGAAAAGGTAATTTAAGGGATGCACACTTCATAGATTACGGATAGTTGTCCAGATTGTAAGATTTAGAGCTACAGCAAAACTCATTTATTTTGAACACGGATAAAGCAAAGTCATCTTGGATCCCAAGCTATATAAAATTTGATGAATTTCTCATACAGTTATAACAAATTACGGATATAGCGACGTAATTTCATAGGTCCCAGTGACTTCGTTATAAACGAGTTTTGCTGTATAGCTTTAATGAAACAAATACCAACAGAAGGTTGCAATGAAGAAAACATATTTTATGCATGAAATTATGGCTTTATAAGAATGAAGAACGCATGTTTTCTCTTACAGGTGCAAGCTTGTCCAAGGAAGATTCCTCTTCATCTGGTGTCCTATAATTGTGAATCTTCGGATATAGTTAGGTTTCTACGGGAATTTGCCAGAGGAATTGGATCAAAGTATGTTATGAAAATCCAGATAATAAATCTTCAGATTGAAAAAAACCCCAGAACATTGCGTGAGAGAACCAATAAAAGAAGTGTGTGAAATGCACCTTTTTGCTTTCTAGATATTGCATTTAGTTTATGTCCTTTCAGGTTCCATGCATATGCAGTCATCATGGAAATGGATGCATATGAAGGACAGCCTTTAGATCCTAAAACAAACAAAGCCAACATTGTGCTGAAGAAGAAAACTTTTGGGGGTGTTCCTCCTGGGGCAGGGATGAGAGAGGATGTAATGCTGATTTTTGAGGAATTGGAGGAGGCCAGAAATGTTCGCTCCCAGATACAAGCCCTCACAGAAACTGTCCCTGAACCCAAGATTCAAATTGGTAAAAATCTTTCATAGATTTAAATTATCAAGATTCAAATCAAATTAAAGTATACATGAACAATTAATGTTGCTTTGGAACAAAATGTTTTTTACATATTATGACTGCTGAATACACTTTTTTAAATACTTTAAAAGAGAAATTAAATTTCAGGGTTTGCATTTGGTCATGCACATAACTAGCATGTTTACAATAGGAAGTGATTGCAATTTTAAGTAAATTAATGTAGACAATTTAATTTTCATTCCATTTTGCTTCATATGAATAGGGATTGTTTTATAACTAAAAAGAACAATATTCATGCATATTAACATGTATGTACTGAATGCTGAATGTTTGTCATTTATTTTTATTGATTGAATTTTTGTTGATTTAAGCTGAATATTTCAGTCATGATCTGGCAGACATCCTATATTTTGTAAAAATATCACTCTGACTTGATGAATGAAGCTGTCAGAAAGGAAACCAGTGAATAAGATATATGATATTGCATGATCATCATTTTATATTTTTCATAAAACAATTAACTTCATAATTCCTTTGGATTATTTGATGTGTTTATGGTAAAAAGATTAATAGAACATATAACCTTAAAAATTTACAGGACCTTGGAATGCGAGGTCATACGTACCTCGAGAAAAAAACCAGAGAGGTTGTTACACATGTAAAATTCGCAAACTTCACACCGTCCTCTGCCTTTTCTGTTGTTTGCATGAAAAATACATTTTCAGATTCTTTTTTGCATGAATAATGAGACAGTTCTAAAAAATAATAATGATAGTACATAATGTAGAAAAATTTTGCACCTTGCAGCCTTTCGTCTTATTCAGTATTTGAAATGTCACTGTACAATAGATTACAAATTTTACATACACCATATGGTAGTGAATGCACATCTATCAATATCGTTCTCTGGCAATTTCATATAATTATTGTTAGAAGTGTATTTGTCTGAAGTTTAATTAGCACCTAGCCAAGGAAGATTTTAACAGTGTCTATCATAACTAAAAGATTTCTAATTGGATGCTATGTGTAAACATTCACATGTATTTACTTTTTTCCTAAAGAGTGTATATAATGATGTCTTAGGATGGGTTAGATATACCGTATAAGCAGAATTTTTAGCGAGGATTTAATTTTGGCATTATTAGCGAGGGTGCCGAGATCGCCAACATTTGATATTGCTAAAAATAAATTGCGTTTTATTTGTAATAGCTTCTTTGGTGTGCATTTTAAAATCGCTAAAATTACATCTAGCTAAAAATAAAATACCAGTTTTTAAGGAGAAATCGCTAAATTTGCGTCTCCCTAAAATTTCCACTTATACGGTATAACAAAAGTATATCAACATCCAAAACAATGAACAAGATAAAATACTTTATTTTGACAAAATACCCAAATTTGTAATTAAATTTCAGTAAGAGCTATTCATTATGTATAGCATGCACAGACCAATTCTCCATAAAATTCCCCAAATATATGTAAGCCATGAAGTTAGTGCATTGAATTTTATGTTTTAGAGTCGAAAATTAGTAAGTGGGACTGCGAAAATGTTGAAGAACAATATATGGGAACAAAAGAATGGCTGAGGAGGTACGGACTGAGTGCTCGCAGGCTGGAACTTTTTGATGTTTTGGCATCTGTAGCATTCAAACACCAGGACGGAGCTGTGGATATCAACATGAAACCAGGGGAAAATACTCAAACTGATGCTGTAAGTTATTTAAAAAACTCTTTTCCAAATGTGTATTAAATGAATTAAGTATGTGTGCCACCTGGTAGTTGCATTAAGGATTCACATTCAAAGCTTTAATTTTAATTTATACATATATAATTGAAATTTTGTTGAATTATGCATCTAAATTGATGATAGACTTGTATGTTTAAAGATATCAACAATTTTGTTATTGCCAAAAAAAATTTTATATAATAAATCTACAAATGATACTTTAAGAGAATGACCTATTCTTTTGGAAGTACATGTATGTAAATGTTGACATATCAATCTTACAGATAAAACATACCAAGCTAGTGAATGCTAGATACTGTGATAGATTCCCCATTGTAAAGTGGAAAGACGGCCGAGTAGTTCATGTTCAAGTCACACCAGAACTTCACAGAGAATATGAAAGAAGGATGTCTGTTGCCCTTAACTCTTTTCATCAAAGGTATATAAAAACAGAGTGAATATATTGATAATTTTCACTGACTTTATCATTTAATTTGGTATAATGATATTTTATTCCCCCCTGGGTGTCCAGGTATTGAACACATGTATACAACTTGTGTTATTTACTGCACTGTTAAGCTGTATATTCCTTTACTTTCCTGTAGAATTGATTGGTTGAACAAGGGAAGCAGGGCTCTGTTTGGAACTGTGATAGAAGATCAGATTTATATCCTTATAGACACCTCAGCATCCATGTTACCCAGCATTCAGTATCTCAAGGACAAACTCTTCCTACTTATGCAGGTAAAATTTAGAAGATTCTAAAAATAAAATGGCCACTTGAAAAAAATGTGGTTCTGATAGATGTATACTTATATAGTCACCATTAAAACATGAATGCTAGAAAAGTTATGTCATGTAAAGCATCCTGAAATATATAATCTAAGCTTTTTTGAAAGTATTACATTTTTGTGTGAATTGTGATTGCCAAATTAAACCAAGTATAAATGTCTATCTTTAAGGAAGCTCTAAACACTAACAGAAACTGAGAAAAATATATCATATAAAGATATGCTTATTGATACATTTTCATTCATTAAGAACATAGGGTACGTGCCTTATTTGCGCAGGAAAAATATTCAAAGACAATGGACTTTTTGTGAGCAGAAATCACTGTTGTTTACTTACATTGGGAAAATCAATGAAAATAGTTAATTAAACTTCTTACTCTTGGTCTTATATAATGCTAAAACTATTTTAATCTATTATGAATTATGTTATTCACGGTAAATATCAATTTCTTTAATCTTACATCTAAGGGCAGATCACTGTAACTGCATAAAACTACCTATCAAATAAATAGAGCTCTTACGTGTGCAGTGTTTAGAGAGTCCTTAATATCCTTGATGCAGGCATAATTGTACAATATCAAACTGTACTGATGCATAATGTATACCTATGAATCCTCTCTCTATAGGAACAAATTAGACATAAGAAGAAGTTCAATCTGATTTCCTACAACTCTAAAGCCACGGCCTGGCAGAATCGCCTGGTGGATATTTCAGAGCTGAGTCTTAAGGGAGCATGGAAGTGGATCCAGGGTTTGTCATGCTGGGGGTCCACCAATACTTATGCTGCTCTACAGCATGCTTTGTCTGACCCTGGCACTCAGGCTATATACCTGCTCACTGACGGAAGGCCAGACCAGGTATTATTGAAGTCATTTTCTGAAAATATAAGCTTCATTCAACTGTAAAAAATGTTGATGTTTTTGGAGAAATTTATTCACATCCACATTGAAAAGTGCACTGAATATTTTGCATACTGGTCTGATTCATTAATACATGCCTATCTTCTGTTATAGCCACCTAAATCCATCATTGCTCAAGTACAAATGCATCACTCCGTTCCTGTTCATGCTATTTCCTTTAACTGTAATGATAAAGAGGCAAATGAGTTCTTGTTTGACCTTGCCAAAGCCACAGGAGGACGATATCATTACTTCTCAGAGAAAGGCAAGGATCCAGACCAGCCAGAATCATGGGAGGTAATCCAGTAACTATGTATTGGTAGACTTTGAGAATGAAGATGTATAAATTGTCAGAGTTATTTCCCTTAAAATCTTGAAATATTGACCAAGTTTTTTTTATTTATTTTAATAAGCACTTGTAAATAGTTGATAATAAGCTTTATACCGGTATATTCTTTTCACTGATACACTTCACTGGTACATGTTTCACTTGTATACTTTGCATTTATCATAAAAAATTTAAAAGAATCATATTTAGTCTTCATTCCACAAAGAGTGTTGATCTATAATGTACCTGTATATTTCAGAGTGAAGATATCCGCCATATCAAAGAGGAGATCCAGAGAGGACTAGAGGCTTTGGACAAGGTGGAGGAACTGAGAGATGAATGTTCCAATCTGTCTTACAAAAAGGAAGTATCCGAGATGAAAAAATGCAGCAGGTACTGAAATACTGTCTTCTCATTTAAAAGCATATCTATTTTATATATACATGTATCTTGATGAATAGAGAAATAAATATTCATTTAATTCATTTGATTGAGTATATACATGTAAGACATATACCTCAGCAGTTTTATTTTTGAAAATTTTGAAGTTAAAAAAATGTAATATTGTTACATTATCAGAGATCATGTGTTATCCAACACTGACAGAAGCTCAGCAGTCCCTCCAATGGACACCAAAGACCTGTACAGATCCCCCTCTCCTCCCCCCAGACCAAAGAGTGCCCCTCCCGTCCAGCCCCTCAGGCACACCCCTACTCCCCCTAAAACTGCTAGACATTCAGAGCCTTCAGATCTCCACCCTACCCCCTCCTCTGGGCGACCACAGACTGCCAGACTGCGGTCCGCTAGACCTCAGAGTTCCAAGTCAGCATCCTCCAGAAACGCTCTCAGTGCCAGTGAGTCTATATACCTATATATGGTTTATTCTGTTCATAAATGTTAATTTCACTGCTAAAAGTATGTCCACCGATTATTATACATTAAATTTGTGTACGTTTACAAATAATTTCACCTGCAAACCTTTTTCACCTTTTCCTTTAAATTGTAAAGTTCGTTTTTACTCTCCAGTACAAAAAAATCAGCAACTTTAAATCATTAGAGTTAGAGCATTTCATCATCTAAAATAGGAAAATATAAGTCATTCTGGTAACATCACTTTATTTAATAATGTTGAAAGTAATGCTGATAACATTTTGTGCAGATGAAAATCAGCTGTCTATAAGACATCTAAGATCAGGTACCAGCTGCTCAATGCTTGCACTGTCATAACTTCTGTTATCTGCCTCATTCAGTAATATTTCAGAAAAAAAGGTTAATACGGATTCAAATCAACCTAATTTTCTATATTTATACTTATATCGAATTTGCATTCAAAATTAAATTTACTCACAACCAGATATTTAAGAGTTATTTTCAAATTCACAGTTTATAAAAGAAAAATGAACCGTCATATTGGTATGTCATACACCTATATAACCATTCTCTATTCATATAAATGTATATGATTTTCATACATTTTACTCCCTTTCCAGTTTTAGAACAAAGCTTTTGTAACTCAGCTTAGTTTTAAAAAAATTTCCTGTGATTTTACCTGACAGTATTAAAACATAACCATACAGTGAAAACTTTTTTTGCATGTACTTAAAAGTCATTTCTGCGTGTGGTGTGTTTGAAAACATTAACAAGAGTGAAACACCTTGGAATGATTTTTTAAAATTGGTTTTTGATAAAATGGGTGCAGTGGCAGTTTGGGAAAAAAAGTGTAACGTAAAAAAAAATAATAACTTGTGTCAGTGATATAATTTATAACAGAAAGCTAAATAATATACTAGAAATATCCGGTTATCTAGAAATCTTTGGCACAGTTACAGTTTTACCTGCAGTAAATAAGAAATGATCCTAAATAATTCAGAATAGTTGTATACAATTTTGGAAGAAATGGTCATGAAAGATGAAAATACAAACACACTCTTTTATTTTTACATAAAATTTATAATGCATGTTCCATTTTATGTACATTTGTACATTGTATGCATGTATTGGCATCGCATAGAAGGGTACAGCCATTTAGGAAATTATGCTTACTGTAAAATATTTTTACATGTATCATGTGTGCATGCATGTTCCTGTATGAAAAAGAAATTATTTATACACTTTTATCACAATCTTAATTTCATTTTATTTTTGCATATATTTTGTATTGATTTTATTTATTTAATTATGTTAGGTCACACTAAAACCAGCATGCTACGCACTTTGAACAGCAGTGGACGTTTTTCACCCAACGAATGGCTTTTGCCAGAAACCAGAGCCTTGTTTGAAAAGCAAGCAGAGAAACAAAGACAATTGGCCATAGGTATGACATCTACGTGGATATTAATTTCATGATTCATTTAAAATTCTATGGGAATATGCCGATCCTCATAATGTCAGTGCAGCCATACATATACATGTATATGTCACTTACATGTACTGGTAATATTTTTGCAATACTATGAATTCAATCAAACAAATTAAATTAAAGAATTAGAAAAAATGCCTTATATACTTTCATGTACAATTGGTTGAAATTTATTTGTATCAAAAAGCACATTGAGGGTAGTGAAGGTAACATTGAAAGTTGTTGACATAGCTATATAGACCTGTATGGTTTCCCTGTATAATCTGACATTGTGGGGATTAAATATATAAACAGAAATATAAATGTTCTTTCTTTAGTGATTTCTTTAAAAGATCATGCAATTGCACCTTCAGATCGAACACTTGACCTTAGTACAATTCATTCTAACCACAATGCTACCTAAATACTGTATACATGGAAATTTTCGTCTCCATATTATTTTCGCCCTATCCTCCTTTGGGTGAAATTAAAATGGGGCGAATTAAAAAAAAAAAACAATATAAAACTATAAATGGGCGAATTAAAACAGGACGAAATTGTTTTCAATCGTTAAAGTGCGAAAATAAGACGGGGCGAAAATAACCCTGTATACAGTACATGTGTACCTGATAGACAATTTTACAATTTAAGGTAGTCTCACGGATCCTTCTTAGAATATACTTGGGCAACTGGTGTCTGAATTATATGAATTCTACTCCTCTCCTTTCATGACTTTTCAGATTTAAAAAAAATACATTTCTATGAAAATGATGCTTGCTTGATGCTTTAATCATGTCTGCTTTAATTAAGTTCTGCAAATGTTAACCCTATCTGCTTTTATGATGTTCAGAGTTAATGAAGATGAAAAATCACTCTTTATGTATTTTAATTTGTTACATTGTTAAGCATGATTGATGTATATATTTGGACAAAAGTATAGTCTGAATATAATCAATCAAAACTTCATCTCATCCTTTTAGGTGGATGTGCATCTTAAACTCAAATGAGTAATGACTTGCAAAGTGAAGGGTATACCTGGTATATTTGAATTCTCTCCCTTAGTTGAAGACCAGTTCAAATTTCTGTTGTATGTTCGTGTACATTAGATACATGTCATTTACCTCCTTATTTCTAGTATTTTATAACATGAATGCTTTTTGCTTCAGTTTTACAGAGATTCAATATGTCCCCCTACGTGGTGGATCCCAACGGTATATAACAACCATTCTGTTTGTAATCTGCTTTAACCAACTAGTTATTGAAAAATCATTTAACCTCCAAAGCATTTGTATGTTACTGTTTTATTATGGGAAAAAATGAAGTTCAAGTGAACTGTTGTTTAAGAGAAACTTAGTAAGAAAGCCAAAATGCATCCACACAATTTTAAAAGCTTTTCACTCCCATTTCCCATACATATATTTATTATGTTTATTAAATAAATGCTTTTTAAAGCAAATAAGAATGCCTGTATTGTGCTATTCAAATTCAACACATGTATTCAGGCATAATGTATCAACATTATTGCATTTTTGGCAAGCACTTCCAGCTTTTCTGACAATACATGTACCCTGGTACATGTATAACAAATGTATAAATAAAAACCTTTAAATTGAAATTTTTAAAGTTAAATGTATTTAAAGAACATAAAATTAAATTATGACTTTAGTGCTAAGAAATTGAAAATAATTTTTGAACAGTTTTGTGTTAATCCTTCCGTTAATGATTGTTGTAATGTTTCAGTTTTCTATAACAAATATAACAAATGTTGAGAACATTAATTATTTTGTTTCATTAACTCAGTTATGATTTAGATTAATGAACTGTGGTGATTGAGTGTATTAACTCTGCTAATAATTAATTTTTAAAGTTCAGTTCAGCATTGTTAATTCTATGGATGTTTTAAGTATATGCAGGCTACAAGAATCTCAGTAATATAAGAATGTGTAGCTTAAAAATATTTCTATCATGCAAAATCTACTGCTGATTATTTGAAAAAAGTTATACTTAGGGAATCAACCTTGTTATTTTTGG